>JADRCD010077052.1:0-13539 GCA_019843815.1 Montemys delectorum | reverse complement strand
CTATATCAGGCTGGAGTGCCCTTCCTTCAGTCTCTGCTCCATAGTTATTCTCTGCAACTCCTTCCATGGGTATTTTGTTCCCCCTTTTAAGAAGGAATGAAGTATCCACACTTTGGTCTTCCCTTTTCTTGACTTTCTTGTGGTTTGTGGATTGTACTTCGAGTATTCCAAATTTCTGAGCTAATAGCCACTTCTCAGAGAGTGCATACCCATGTGTGTTCTTTACCTCACTCAGGATAATATCTCCAGATCCATCCATTTCCCCAAAAATTTCATAAATTCATTATTTTTAATAGCTGAGTAGTACTCCATTGTGTAGATGTACCACAATTTCTGTATCCATTCCTCTGTTGAGGGACATTTGGGTTGTTTCCAGTTTCTGGCTATTATAAATAAGGCTGCTATGCTATGAATATGGTGGAGCATGTGTCCTTATTACAAGTTGGAGCATATTCTGAGTATATGCCCAGGAGTGGTATAGCTGGGTCCTCTGGTAGAATTATGTCCAATTTCTGGAGGAACTACCAAACTGATTTCCAGAGTGGTTGTATCAGCTTGCAATCCCACCAGCAACAAAGGAGTGTTCCTCTTTCTCCACAACTTCTCCAGCATCTGCTGTCACCTGAGTTTTTTATCCTAGCCATTCTGACTGGTGTGAGGTAGAATTTCAGGGTTGTTTTGATTTTCGTTTCCCTGATGACTAAGGATATTGAACATTTCTTTAAGTGCTTCTCAGCCATTCGGTATTCCTCAGTTGAGAATTCTTTGTTTAGCTCTGTACCCCATTTTTAATAGGGTTATTTGGTTCTCTGGAGTCTAACTTCTTGAGTTCTTTGTATATATTGGATATTAACCCTCTATCAGATACAAGATTGGTAAAGATGTTTTCCGAATTTGTTGGTTGCTGTTTTGTCCTATTGATGGTGTCTGTTGCCTTACAGAAGCTTTGCAACTTTATGAGGTCCCATTTGTCAATTCTTGATCTTAGAGCATAAGCTATTGGCATCCTCTTCAGGAAATTTTCCCCTGTGCCTATTTGCTTGAGGTTTTTCCCCACTTTCTTTTCTATTAGTTTCAATGTAGTATCTGGTTTGATGTGGAGGTCCCTGATCCACTTGGACTTGAGCTTTGTACAAGGAGATAGGAATGGATCGATTTGCATTCTTCTACATGCTAACCACCAGTTGAGCCAACACCATTTGTTCAAAATGCTGTCTTTTTTCCACTTTATGGTTTTAGCTCCTTTGTCAAAGATCAAGTGACCATAGGTGTGTGGGTTCATTTCTGGGTCTTCAATTCTATTCCATTGATCTACCTGCCTGTCACTGTACCAATACCATGCAGTTTTTATCACAATTGCTCTGTATTACAGCTTAAGATCCAGGTTGGTGATTCCACCAGAAATTCCTTTATTGTTGAGAAGAGTTTTTACTATCGTAGGTTTTGTTAGTCCAGATGAATTTGTAAAATGCTCTTTCTAAGTCTGTGAAGAATTGAGTTGGAATTTTGATGGGGATTGCAGTGAATCTGTAGACTGCCTTTGGCACGATGACCATTTTTAATATACTAATCCTGCCAATCCACTAGCATGGGAGGTCTTTTCATCTTCTGAGATCTTCTTCAATTTCCTTCTTCAGAGACTTGAAGTTCTTGTCAAACAGATCTTTTACTTGCTTAGTTAAAGTTACACCAAGGTATTTTATATTATTTGTGACTATTGTGAAGGATGTTGCTTCCCTAATTTCTTTCTCTGCCTGTTTATCATTTGTGTAGGGGAAGGCTTCTGATTTGCTTGAGTTAATGTTATATCCAGCTACTTTGCTGAAGTTGTTTATCAGGTTTAGGAGCTCTCTGGTGGAATTTTTTGGGTCACTTATGTATACTATCATATCATCAGAAAATATTGATAATTTGACTTCTTCCTTTCTAATTCGTTTCTCTTTGATCTCCTTTTGTTGTCTAATTGCTCTGGCTAGGACTTCAAGTACAATATTGAATAGGTAGGGAGAGAGTAGGCAGCCTTGTCTAGACCCTGATTTTAGTGGCATTGCTTCAAGTTTCTCTCCATTTAGTTTGATGTTGACTACTGGTTTTCTGTATATTGCTTTTACTATCCTTATATATAGTAAATATATAGGCACCTTGAATTCCTGATCTTTGCAAGACTTTTATCATGAAGGGATGTTGGATTTTGTCAAATGCTTTCTCAGCATCTAATGAGATGATCATATGGTTTTTTCCTTTGAGTTTACTTATGTAGTGAATTATATTGATGGATTTCCATATACTGAACCATTCCTGCATCCCTGGGATGAAGCTTACTTCATCATGGTGGATGATTGTTTTGATGTGTTCTCGGATTCAGTTTGCAAGAATTTTATTGAGTATTTTTACATCAATATCCATAAGGGAAATTTGTCTAAAGTTTTCTTTCTTAGTTGGGTCTTTGTGTGGTTTAGGTATAAGAGTAATTGTGGCTTCATACAATGAATTGGGTAGAGTGCCTTCAGTTTCTATTTTGTGGAATAGTTTGAGGAGTATTGGAATTAGGTCTTCTTTGAAGGTTTGATAAAACTCTGCACTAAACCTATCTGGTCCTGGGCTTTGTTTGGTTGGGAGACTATTAATGACTGTTTCTATTTCATGAGCAGCTATGGGACTGTTTAGATCATTGATCTGATCTTGATTTAACTTTGGTACCTGGTGTCTGTCTAGAAAATTGTCCATTTCATCCAGGTTTTCCAGTTTTGTTGAGTATAGGCTTTTATAGTAGGCTCTCATGATATTTTGGATTTCCTCAGTGTCTGTTGTTATGTCTCCCTTTTTATTTCTGATCTTGTTAATTAGGATACTGTCTCTGTGCCCTCTAGTTAGCCTGGCTAAGGGTTTATCTATTTTGTTCATTTTCTCAAAGATCCAGCTCCTGGTTTGGTAGATTCTTTGTATAGCTCTTTTTGTTTCTATTTAGTTTATTTCAGCCCTGAGTTTGATTATTTCCTGTCTTTGACTCCTCTTGGGTGAATTTGCTTCTTTTTGTTCTAGAGCTATCAGATGTGCTGTCAAATTGCTGGTATATGCTCTCTTCAGTTTCTTTCTGGAGGCACCTAAAGCTATTAGTTTTCCTCTTAGGACTGTTTTCATTGTGTCCCATAAGTTTGGATATGTTGTGGCTTCATTTTCATTAAACTCAAGAAAGTCTTTAAGTTCTTTCTTTATTTCTTCCTTGACCAAGTTGTCATTGAGTAGAGTGTTGTTAAGCTTCCACGTGTATATGGGCATTCTATTGTTTATGTTGTTATTGAGAAGCAGCTTTACTCCATGGTGATCTGAGAGGATACAAGGAATTATTTCAATCTTCTTGTATCTGTTGAGGCCTGATTTGTGACCAAATATATGGTCAGTTTTGGAGAAGGTACCATGAGGTGCTAAGAAGAAGGTATATCCTTTTGTGTTAGGATAAAAAGTTCTATAGATATCTGTTAAATCCATCTGTTTCATAACTTCTGTTAGTCTCACTGTGTCTTTGTTTAGTTTCTGTTTCCATGATCTGTCCATTGCAGAGAGTGGGGTATTGAAATCTCCCACTATTATTGTGTGGTGCAATGTGTGCTTTTGAGCTTTAGTAAAGTTTCTTTTATGAATGTAGATGCCCTTTGATTTGGAGCATAGAGGTTTGGAATTGAGAGTTCATCTTGGTAGATCATACCTTTGATGAATATGAAATGTCCTTCCTTATCTTTTTGGATCACTTTAGGGTCAAAGTTGATTTTATTCTATATTAGAATGGCTACTTCAGATTTTTTCTTTGGAACATTGGCTTGGAGGATTGTTTTCCAGCCTTTTATTCTGAGGTTGTGTCTGTCTTTGTCACTAAGGTGGGTTTCCTGTATGCAACAAAATGTTGGGTCCTGTTTATGTGCCCAGTCTGATAGTCTGTCTTTTTATTGGGGAATTGAGTTCATTGATATTAATAGATACTAAGGAAAAGTAATTGTTGCTTCCTGTTATTTTTGTTGTTAGAGTTAGAATTCTGTTCATGTGGCTATCTTCTTTTAGTTTTGTTGGAAGATTACATTTTTGCTTTTTCAGTGATGTAGTTCCCCTCTTTGTGTTGGAGTTTTCCATTTATTATCCTTTGAAGGGCTGGATTTGTGGAAATATATTGTGTGAATTTGGTTTTGTCATGGAATACTTTGGTTTCTCCATCTATGGTAATTGAGAGTTTTGCTGGATATAGTAGTTTTGGCTGGCATTTGTGTTCTCTTAGGATCTGTATGATATCTGCCAGAATCTTCTAGCTTTCATAGTCTCTGGTGATAAGTCTGGTATAATTCTAATAGGCCTGCTTTTATATGTTACTTGACCTTTTTTCCCTTACTGCTTTTAGTATTCTTTCTTTGTTTTGTGCACTTGGTGTTTTGACTATTATGTGGCAGGAGGAATTTCTTTTCTGGTCCAGTCTACTTGGAGTTCTATAGGCTTCTTGTATGTTCATGAGTATTTCTTTCTTTAGGTTAGGGAAGTTTTCTTCTATAATTTTGTTGAAGATATTTTTTGGCCCTTTAAGTTGGAGGTCTTTACTCTCTTCTATTCCTATTATCCTTAGGTTTGATCTTCTCACTGTGTCCTGGATTTCCTGGATGTTTTGGGTCAGGAACTTTTTGCATTTTGTGTTTTCTTTGACTGTTGTGTCAATGTTTTCTTTGGTATCTGCTGTGCCTGAGATTTTCTCTTCTATGTCTTGTATTCTGTTGGTGATGCTTGCATCTATGCTTCCTGACTTTTTTTCTAAGATTTCTAACTACAGAATTGTCTCTCTTTGTGATTTCTTAATGGTTTCTACTTCCATTTTTAGGTCCTGGATGGTTTACTCAATTCCTTCACCTGTTTGGTTGTGCTTTCCTGTAATTCCTTAAGGAATTTTTGTGTTTCCTCTTTAAAGGCTTGTACCTCTTTACCTGTGTTCTCCTGTATTTCTTTAAGGGAGTTATTCATGTTCTTCTTAAATTCATCTAGCACCACCATGCGATATGAGTTTAGATCCAAATCTTGCTTTTCTGGTGTTTTGGAATATCCAGGACTTGCTGTGGTGAGAGTACTAGGTTCTGATGAAGTCAAGTCATCTTAGTTTCTGTTAATAAGATTCCTGAGTTTGCCTTTTGCCATCTGTTGATCTCTGGTATTAGATGTTCTTGCTGTCTCTGACTGGAGCTTGTTCCTCCTGTGGGTCTGTAAGCCTGTGTCAGCACTTCTAGGAGATCAACTCTCCTCTGGTAAAACCCAGGCGCAGATGGCTGTGGATCAGTTGTCTGTCCTGAGTCCTGTGGTCAGAGCACACCCTGAGGACAGGATCTCCACTTTTGGGAAAGGTTCAGAGAGGGCTATGGATCTGTTATCCCTCCTAGGTGTGGACAGAAATTGAGAGGATCCTGTCCTGGATGCCCTGCCACTTGTGAATCCTGAGCCTCCCAACTAGATCTGCCTTAGAAAGTCGCCAGAAAGAAAATGGCAGATCTCCTGAGTCCCTGGGTTAGAACACTCTATGAAGGCAGGCTCTCTGCTTGCAGGGAAGGGGCAGAGAGGTCTGTGGATCTACAGCTGTCACTCTTAGGTGTAGATGGAGGTTGAGAGGATCCTGTCCTGGCTGCCCTGCCACTTGTGAGGCCTGAGCCTCCCAGCTGGTCCCACCTTAGAAAGTGACCAGAGAGAAAATTGCTGTTCTAATTTCTATTGATGAAAGCATAATTTAAATAAACCCTTTCCTCCCCAAATCTATCCGTCGCTGAGTCATCTGTTTGGGACCTTGACCCATCATCACACAGAAGTACCAGAGGGATTAATTATGAAAACAGTACATTCCAGGCTCAAAATGACCCTCTGAAAATGACACTAACTCTCCACCCATCGGATGTTCCTAGAGGGACTGTTGTTTTATGAAAACTGCCTTTTCAATGTGGCCTTGGAGAGCAGCAATCAAGCCGATCAGAACTAAATACTGTTCCTTGACATTTCAAGTCTTAAATTTTCTTCAAGAAGCTAACAGAGAGATATACCCATTAACAGGCAACTGAAACATTCCCTGGAGCTTACTCCAAGTCCTCATCCATGCTGATTATGTGTGTGTGTGTGTGTGTGTGTGTGTGTGTGTGTGTGTGTATGTGTTTGTGCATATGTAATATATATATAATACATACACATATATGTATATACATGTATTACACATATATGTATGTATACATGTATATATAGGCATATGTATATGTGTATATGTATGTATATATGAAAAAACTAAAAGGAAATTATATTCACCTATGGTAAAGGTTCTATAAAGGAAAGACTGAATGGGTTGAAAAATTGTGACTTACCCTCTCTGAAAGAATGAAGCATCCCCAGAATGGACCAGAGAGATGCAAGGATATCTGGAAGAGACTTCAGGGATTGGATATGTCTAGAGATGGGGTGTGAGGTACATCTAGGAATAGGGAGTAGGTAGAACTATATACCTGGGAGACAGTTTGATGCAGTGAACAGCACATCATGGCATAGACAGGTTTGTCAGTGTTAGAGGCAAAACTTCAGTATGTTCTAGCTGTAAAAATATTTTATGTCTTCCTCTGTGAACATATGTAGGGGTAGAAATAGTGTGCAGCTGTGTCTGACTCAGTTACAGCAACTTCCCTTAGGAAATGAATGGTTGTTGAAGGTATTGGTTTTAGTACTGGAAGTTCATCTCACTGATGGGTAGAGGATAAATGTAAGAAACTCCTCCAAGATGCTGAACTAAAGTAGGTCACTCTATGGGAAGCATGGCTGGAGGTGCAAAAGGCACAAGGGCCTCGGGTTGGTAGATGTAGTCTAAGATTGAGAAGTAAGTTTAAGAGTTTAAGATGATCACTAGCTGTTTGTTAAGGTGATGATAGCTGGTGTGGTGTCTCTATGGAAGGTAGAAAGTCATAGAAGAAGGGGAAATTTCCATAATGATCCTCCATCCAATACAAGCAACACTGAAGTCAAAGCTGTGAAAATCAAAGTTATAAAAATTATAGTTAAAGTCTTGAGTTATCTATCTATATGGTAGAAAATTCCAATAATTTTGAACATATGAAGCAAGCACATCATAATAAAAAGAACCCTAGTTTGTGGATCAGAAGACTAAGCAAGTTGACCTGTTTCTACTTAATACCCATGGTGTAATTGTGAGACTATTGTACCTTTCTGAGGACCAGTCTATCCAGCCACAAAGATAATGGCTTCATCAACTGAAGCACAGAACACATATACAGGGTGTCTTTCTTACCAGCCACATGCTGTCAGTGTCCCTCAGTCTTTAGACCAATCAGATCTCAGGTCTGTCATGTAGGCATCTCATCTTCATGAATTTAGGGGTCACAAATAAATTTTACTTTGAAAAAGTCATGATGAAATTCAAATTCTTCTGGATTCTTCCAGGACACAGTATTCTGAGAGATTCAGAATCAGAGACATCATACTTATCCATAGGGACTCACATCTTCCCCTGACATCTGTCTGTGGCAGAGAGAAAAGTTGGTCCTCAGCAGGAATGACTCAGCAAGAAGAAAAGGAATAGGAACATTAGGTCCCCTTAGAGCCCATTAAAACAATGAATGATGGTTCTACTTGGGCTTTGGGAGGCCATAATAAAATAGAATGTGTGAAGATTAGTAGATAGAAAGGAAGGAAATGAATTTGCAGGCACAGTAGGAGGACAAAAAAGAAAGGAGAGAAGGAAGGAGGAAGGAATGAAGGGAGGGAAGAAATGAAGAGAATGTAGAGAGGGAGAGGAGGAAAGAAAAAAATGAAGGGAAGGAGGGAAGGGAAGGAATGAAGAAGGGGAGAGGGGGAAAGGGATAAGGTGGAGAAAATAATAAAGGGAGAAAAGAGAGGAAGGTAGAAAAGGAGGGAGGGAAAGAATAAATGGAGAAAGAGAGGGATGTCTACTATTTATTGATCTCATGCTATGTGTCTGGTACAGTGCTAAGCTCCTGAGCTTTTTCTGCCACTCCTACCATTTAGTGCTTCCAACAAGTTACAGATAAATAAGTCACAAGCCTGAGTCAGGAAGGCTAAGTGTCTTATCCAGGGTTACACTAATTTTCTAAGCCACAGCTTATCTTTTTTCAGTAAAACATGCTCTCTCTCCCCTCCAGTCCTCTACTCTGTACGGACAATGCAACTACCAACTAGGAATAATAGCAAACTTAGGCCCCACGAGGTAGGTGTATCTTCTCAGGTAGCAGTCTACTAAGCTGGGCAAGTGCTATAGTGGGCTACTTTCTTAGTCTGATGGACTCCTTTCTAGCCCTGCAATTTTAGGGGTATTGGACAACTCGGCATTTAAAAGAGGTCTTGAAATGCGTTGGTATGCTGGTAGCTCCAGAGGCCTGAGCCTCTGGAGAGTTTTCACATGGGGTAGCAGCTGATATATATATATATATATATATATATATATATATATATATATATATATATATCACAGTATTTCCTTAGAGAATCTGAGGGCTGTGGGTATTGGGCAAAGAGACCTGACTGAATGCTATAGGACCTAATGAGTCTCTTCTCCCTACCAATGTATGCTTTGCACGCAATGGAACAAATCGCAGCCAACCACTGTTGTTCAAGATTGCTGCTCCCTGTAAGTACTTTACCAGAGATCTTAGTCTTGCTGTATAGCTCCCTATATTCAGGGAATTCTGAGCAGTAATCTGAATTCCATCTTGAATTTTGGGGTAAAGAGAACTCCAAATGTTTCTCCATGACTGGTGCTAGCAGGCCACCATCCCAACCAGTTGTCCTGCCCTTCAGTTTTGATTTAGCTCAGGAAGAAGCTGCTCTGAATTCTCTTGCCCAGGAGAAGTCTGTCTCCTTGATGTTCTACAGTTTTCCCCTCTGTGTCCACTCTTTCTTGTATTGCAATATTCTACTCCTGAGGTTTTCTTCCTCACAAATCTGGAAAAGTATGTTACAGCCACCACTTCCAGATGAGTGTGTTTAAAGCTCAGAAGCTAGAAGTTCACAGAGCTAGCAGATTCCAGACTCAAGATTTAAATTTACGTAATTTTGCTGTTACTCCAAAGTCTCTATGCTTTTGTTTTTATCTCAAACTCTTTTCTTTAAACAATAAACAGGTTTTGAGCACTGTTGTGGAATATGTACTTTCTTTATAGTTAACCTCAATCTGGATACTCATGGCTGGTCCCCAAGGGTCTTAGAGTGATGGAATATTCTGCCTTTCAAAGAGAATGATCTCATCATTCACTCACAAGTTTGTCTTTCAATTAACTGAACACTGTAGCTCTTTATTTAATGTTATTTCTACATAATCTAATTTCAGCTTCAGGTTAATGGACCTTTGGGGAGTTATGGCTAGTTCAGTTTCAAATGAATTTAGCAGCATTTCTAGATTATTGGTTGTTAATGGGATCATCCAGCTGTTTTGACTTCCTTCCAGTCCTTCCTGGGGTGACTGTAGAGGAGATGACAAAAACAGAGACAGTGGCCTTCACTTTGTGGTCACTGGCACTGCTGGCTATCCTTCTGTCACACTTGGCTTGCTGCCCATGAAAATTACATATTCATAGATGAACTCAGGATTTTCCCAACTGATACTCAGTTGAAGACATGTATTAAGCATATAATATGTCTCAGGCTTGGAGTTTTGTCATTGAAGATCCAGGAAAGGGCTCCAACCCAGGGACTCAGGACCAGCTGGGAGGCACAGGCCTCAGAAATGGCAGGGCAGCCAGCACAGGAACCTCTCTACCTACATCGACACCTAGGAGGGACAGCATATCCACAGCCCTCTCTGCATCTTTCCCACAAGTGGAGAACCTTTCTCCAGGGTTTGCTCTGACCCCAGGACTCAGGAGGGAAGACTGATCCACAGCCATATGCACCTGAGTTTTACCAGAGGAGAGCTGATCTCCCAGAAGTGCTGACACAGGCTTACAGACCCACAGGAGGAACAAGCTCCAGCCAGAGAGAGCAAGACCATCTAACACCAGAGATCAACAGATGGCAAAGGCAAACACAAGAATCCTACCAACAGAAACCAAGACTACTTGGCTTCATCAGAACCTAGTCTTCCCACCACAGCAAGTCCTAGATATCCAAAAACACTGGAAAAGCAAGATTTGGATCTAAAATCATATCTCATGATGATGATAGAGGAATTTAAGAAGGACGTGAATAACTCCCTTAAAGAAATACAGGAGAACACAGGTAAACAGGTTCAAGTCCATAAAGAGGAAACACAAAAATCCCTTAAAGAACTACAGGATAGCACAACCAAGCAAGTAAAGGAACTCAACAAAACCACAAGGACCTAAAAATAGAAGTACAGTTAAGATATCACAAAGGGAGACAACACAGGAGATAGAAATCGTAGAAAAGAAGTCAGGAACCATAGATGCAAGCATCACCAACAGAATACAAGTGATAGAAGAGAGAATCTCAGGTGCAGACGATACCATAGAAAACATTGACACAACAGTCAAAGAAAATGCAAAATGCAAAAAGATCCTATCCCAAAACATCCAGGAAATCTAGGAAATGAGAAGACCAAACCTAAAGATAATAGGTGTAGAAGAGAGTAAAGACCTCCAACTGAAAGAGCCAGTAAATATCTTCAAAAAAATGATAGAAGAAAACTTCCCTAACCTCACGTAAAGTCACTAATAATCTCCTAGCCAAAAAAAAGCCCAGGACCAGATGGGTTTAGTGCAGAGTGTTATCAGACCTTCAAAGAAGATCTAATACCAATACTCCTCAAACTATTCCACAAAATAGAAACAGAAGGTACTCTACCCAATTCATTTTATGAAGCCACAATTACTCTTATACCTAAACCACACAAAGACTTAACAAAGAAAGAAAACTTCAGGCCAATTTCCCTTATGAATATCAATGCCAAAATACTCAATAAAATTCTTGCAAATCAAATCCAAGAACACATCAAAACCATCATCCATCATAACCAAGTAGGCTTCATCCAAGGGATGCAGGGATAGTTCAATATACGGAAATTCATCAATGTAATTCACTATATAAACAAACTCAAAGGAAAAAAACATGTGATTATCTCATTAGACGCTGAGAAAGCATTTGACAAAATCAAACATACTTTCATGATAAAAGTCTTGGAAAGATCAGAAATTCAAGGCCTACACTTAAACATAGTAAAAGCAATATATACTAGCCAACATCAAACTAAATGAATGGAAACGAAACAATTCCACTAAAATCAGGGATTAGGCAAGGCTGCCCACTTTCTCCCTACATATTCAATATTGTACTTGAAGTTCTAGCCAGAGCAATTAGACAACAAAAGGAGATCAAAGAGATACAAATTGGAAAGGAAGAAGTCAAATTATCACTATTTGTTGATAATATGATAGTATATATAAGTGACCCAAAAAATTCCACCAGAGAGCTCCTAAACCTGATAAACAACTTCAGCAAAGTAGCTGGATATAAAATTAACTCAAGCAAATCAGTGACCTTCCCCTACACAAACGATAAACAAGTGGAGAAAGAAATTAGGGAAACAACTTCCTTCACAATAGTCACAAATAATATAAAATACTTTGGTGTGACTATAACTAAGCAAGTAAAAGATCTGTTTGATCTGAATTTCAAATCTCTGAAGAAGGAAATTGAAAAAGATTTCAGAAGATGGAAAGATCTCCCATGCTCGTGGATTGGCAGGATTAATATAGTAAAAATGGCCATCTTGCCGAAAACATGATTCAATGCAATCCCCATCAAAATTCCAACTCAATTCTTCACAGACTTGGAAAGAGCAATTTGCAAATTCATCTGTAATAACAGAAAACCCAGGATAGCCAAAACTATTCTCAACAATAAAGGAACCTCTGGTAGAATCACCATCCTGGACCTTAAGCTGTAGTATAGAGCAATTGTGATTAAAAACTGCATGGTATTTGTCTTAGTCAGGGTTTTTATTCCTGCACAAACATATGACCAAGAAGCAAGTGGGGGAGGAAAGGGTTTATTTAGCTTACTTCCACATTGCTGTTTATCACAAAGGAAGTCAGGACTGGAACTCAAGCAGGTCAGAAAACAGGAGCTGATGCAGAGGCCATGGAGTGATGTTCCTTACTGGCTTGCCTCTCCTGGCTGGCTCAGCCTGCTCTCTTATAGAACCCAAGACTTCCAAGGCCAGGGATGGCACCACCCACAAGGGGTCCTCCTCTGTCCTTGATCACTAATTGAGAAAATGCTCCACAGCTGGATCTCATGAAGGCACTTCCCAACTGAAGCTCCCTTCTCTGTGATAACTCCAGCTTGTGTCAAGTTGACACACAAAACCAGCCAGTACAGCATTGGTACAGTGACAGACAGGTAGATCATGGAATAGAATTGAAGACCCAGAAATGAACCCACAAACCTATGGCCACTTGATCTTTGACAAAAGAGCCAAAACCATCCAGTGGAAAAAAAGGCAGCATTTTCAACAAATGGTGCTGGCTCAACTAGTAGTTAGCAAGTAGAAGAAGGCAAATCAATCCTTTCCTATCTCCTTGTACAAAGCTCAAGTCCAAGTGGATCAAGGACCTCCACATCAAACCAGATACACTGAAACTAATAGAAAAGAAAATGAGGAAGAGCCTTGAGTACATGGGCACAGGGGAAAACTTCCTGAACAGAACACCAATAGCTTATGCTCTAAGATCAAGAATTGACAAATGGGACCTCATAAAATTGCAAAGCTTCTGTAAGGCAAAAGACACTGTCAATAGGAGAAAATGACAACCAACAAATTGGGAAAAGATCTTTACCAATCCTATATCTGATAGAGGGCTAATATCCAATATATACAAAGAACTTAAGAAGTTAGACTCCAGAGAACCAAATAATCCTATTAAAAAATTGGGTACAGAGCTAAACAAAGAATTCTCAACTGAGGAATACCAAATGGCTGAGAAGCACTTAAAGAAATGTTCAATATCCTTAGTCATCAGGGAAATGCAAATTAAACCAAACCTGAAATTCCACTTCACACCAGTCAGAATAGCTAGGATAAAAAACTCAGGTGACAGCAGATACTGGAGAGGTTGTGGAGAAAGAGGAACACTCCTTCATTGCTGGTGGAATTGCAAGCTGCTACAACAACTCTGGAAATCAGTTTGGCAGATCCTCTGGAAATTATATATAGTTCTACCAGAGGACTCAGCTATACCACTCTTGGGCATATACCCAGAAGATATTCCAACAGGTAATAAGGACACATGCTCTACTATGTTCATAGCAGCCTTATTTATAATAGCCAGAAACTGGAAACAACCCAGATGTTCCTCAACAGAGGAATGGATACAGAAAATGTGGTACATCTACACAATGGAGTACTACTCAGCTATTAAAAACCATGAATTTGTGAAATTCTTGGGGAAATGGATTGTTTGGAGAATATCATCCTGAGTGAGGTAAACCAATCACAAAATAACACATATAGTATCCACTCTCTGATAAGTGTATATTAGCCCAGAAGACCGGAATACA
>JADRCD010077050.1:2539-13771 GCA_019843815.1 Montemys delectorum | reverse complement strand
GGTTTTTCGAGACAGGGTTTCTCTGTATAGCCCTGGCTGCCCTGGGAGTTTCTCTTCCTAATGTTCCTATGTCCCATGCTTTTACGCTTTTACTTTTAATTATTTATTCTCTCTTGTCCCCCTTCCCCTCTCTCTTCCTCCGCCCCTCCCCTCTCCCTCCCTCTCTGGACAGGAACTCCCTCTGTAGACTAGGGTGCTCTGTCAGAGAGCTACCTGCCTCTGCCTCCCAAGTGACAGGATTGAAGGCGTGGCCAGCACTTTCAGGCTAATCTTGCTGATGCTGTTGTTTTGGGTTTTTTGTTTGTTTTGTTTTGTTTTGTTTTGTTTTTCAATACCCACTCTGTAAACCAGGCAAGATTTGAACTCAGAGATCCACCTGCCTCTGCCTCTCCAGTGCTGGAACCAAGGGGTGTGGTACCACTGCTGGTCTACCATTTTGTTTTTTTGAATCAGGGTCTTATTCTGTAGCCCAGGCTGGCCTCTTGTCTCACCCCTTGAGTACTAGGATTGGAGGCATGAGCCACATCTGTTTTACCTGTCTTTGTATGTTGTTGTAATTTGCTCTGTGAGAACTGGTAGCTGGTTCTAGTTTATGAAGGCTACCAAGCTCGGACCAGAACAACCATATCAGCTGATTTACACATCCAGTCTTGGAACGAGCTCTGTAGACCAGGCTGGCCTTGAACTCACAGAGATCTGCCCGCCTCTGCCTCCTCAGTGTTAGGATAGAAAGAATGTGGCTGCCTGACTGAAGCAACCTATCTATAAATTTTTTTAGGTTTGAGTGTTTTGCCAGCATATATAGCTGTGTATCACATGTGTGGCTAGTGCCTAAGGAGGCTGGAAGAGGGCCCCAAGTCTCCTAGAACTGAAGACAATGGTTGTGAGCCTCTGAGTATGTATTGGGAATTGAATCCAGGTCCTCTTGACAGAGCAGCCCATGTGCTCTTAACTGCTGAACCGTCTCTCCTGCTCACAACCTGATTTTTTTTTAAAGAGTCTCTTTCATTACCCAGAAATGAAATAAATAAGTCTCACACAACAGTCCCAATTTTATGTTCTCCACAACACTCACCACCATATGCACCTACTGTATAGTCTACACAGTAGAACCTGAACATAAGGTGCTCTGCAGTACCATGTCAGCCTCAGACCACGACACTGCGCGTTGCTAGATGATTAGCTTATTATCTGCTCTTCCGAGAACTGAAGCTCCCTGTGCTTGGTATGCTCACAGCTGTGTCCCCAGACCTGGAATCACATCTAGCTTATAAGGATTTGTTTTTTTAAGCCGGAGGACAAATTTCAGTAAAAATACAAAGCGTACTGTTAAAAGACCCTGAGGGGTTGTTAGGGAAAACTGGAAAGTGTTGCAGAGTCACCCACGATTCTTAATGCCACTGGCGGGAAGGGGTCATGGAGGGAGCCCAGCATCCACGCTTGGAGAATATGGGGTGAGCGGTCCCCACCATTCCCAGGGACCAACACCACAGAGGTGCTGTTGTCCTCGGGCTTGGGCTCTGGCATCCTGTTCAGGAAAGCCGTGGAACACAATGCACAATGCGTAGTGTTCCTACTCATCTTGCAGAACCACGGGACAGAGAGGCAGTGAGTGGGACTCCCCATGGCGGTTACAGTGTAATCGGCTCGCTGTGGTCCATGCCAAGGGGAAGGAGGTGTGGCAGCAGAGAAAAGGAGTTTTCAGCTGTGCATCCCACCAGCCATGACCTCACCAGCCCTTCACCTGTCTACTGTCCCATCAGCCACCTCCCATTATCCCACTCCGTTAGGACCTAGGTAAACTATTAAGGCCTACATGGAATGTCACCGCCTAGGTAACTGTTACCTGGCCAGCCCACCACTATAAAAAAAAAAAACTCTCACATATGTTTCTGCTGTTACGAGGAAAGTTTCTAACGCCAAGTTGATTACATATTCTCTTATGTTCTGTGCCCTTCTAAGGTGACCAATCACCTTAGAAGTCAGAACTGCTTGGTATCGTTATCCACAAGAAGCTTAGACCAGAACCAACCACCCAGCAGCACTTCCTGCACCCGTGTACAAGCTTTTATGGTATGAGCTGCCCCTGGGATGGACCCCAACATAAGAGAGACCTGCACCCATATAAGAAACTATTTGGAATAAGACTCTGAGTAGCCAGGCAGTGGTGGCACACGCCTTTAATCCCAGCTCTTGGGAGGCAGAGGCAGGCGGATTTCTGAGTTCGAGGCCAGCCTGGTCTACAGAGTGAGTTCCAGGACAGCCAGGGCTACACAGAGAAACCCTGTCTCAAAAAAAAACAAAACAAAACAAAACAAACAGACAAACAAGCAAACAAAAGGCTTTGAGTAGTGGTCAAGTAGAGGTTGAGTTCCCAAGAGCTCTCTGGGAACTGACATCCTACTTGGCAGAAGGAGACGTGTACATGAGTAACTGACATCCTGGTTGGCAAGTTAAGACATGAATATTAGACAAGGCCAGTCTCCTGCCACAGCTGAATGGCCCTATTGTCTTAATACACCTTAAGTACATCCATTATCATTCGCTCTGTCCAATAGGAACAGGATAAGTGTACAACAAAGGCATGTTCCTAAGGAAATGCCCCTATCCCTAAATCCTGATTGGTGAAATAACTTGGTACAGATGTTTGTGGATTTTGGGCTCAAATATCCTGTAGGTTCTTAACTTAGCATCATGGTCCAGTTCCCAAACCTGGACTATGGCCCTGGTCAACCAGTCCTGGGCCCATACTCCATAACCTCTCCCTTTCTTACTGAGATCAGTGTTCCTGTGGTTTGTAAGGTGAGTGCTGGACCCCCCTCAACACACTCACTGTGTAACCTGAGCTGAGCTGGTGCTGAGTGGCCTGACTTGGCCCTAACCTAGAAATAATCCTTGTGCCTTGGCCTCCCAACGAGTGGGAATGCGTCTATGCCTCATCACACCCAGCTACACACGAGGAACCTAGGAACCACTTCCAACTCATTTCTGATCCTCAACCCTTACGTCCAATCCTTTCACAGACATGATTGGCCCTATTGTCTTAAAAACACCTTAAATACATCCATTTCATTTGCTCTGTCCAAGCTGATGCAGTTTCCTCCCCAAACCGCTCTCGTATGTGCATTTTTCCAAAGTTGTAACCTAACTGAGCAAAAGCCCTTCTAACTACCCGAGTTAGCAGGACCTCCCTGTAGATCAAAGTATGAAAAAATAAATCACCGTTTGCTTTCTTTCCCTTTTCCTCTCCTTCTTTCTTCTTTCTTTTTTTCTTTTGAGACATGGTGTCACTATGTAGCTCTGGCTCTCCCAGAACTCACTCTGTAGACCAGGCTAGCCTCCACAGAGATCCACCTGCCTCTGCCTCCCCACATGGCGGGATTAAAGGCGTGCGCCACTGCACTTGGCACAGTGTCTTTGTAACAGACCTTAAGAAAATCGAGACGTGGTTCACATCACCCAAAGAATTCTAGCTTTCTACGTCAGTGGTCTATTTATGTTTTAGTATAGTTATTACTATATACTAATAATTCCAGAACCAGTAGAATAGTAATCCACTCTACCAACTATCACTCCTTATTTACAAGTGTGTATTCTGATACTATTTGTGGGTTCTGGTTTTTTTGTTTTGTTTTGTTTCTTTAACTTTTATTGAATTATGATGAGAAAAGTTACATGATTTCAATTTGTCTGAATTTGTTAGCATTTAAAAACATATTTTAAGTAACTAGAACTAAATCACATTCTTGTTTCCCTTTTGTGGGTTGTAGTTTTAGTAAGAAAAATATATTATTAAATCAAGTATGATGGACCAGCACTCCTCCAGAGACAGGGAGATCACAAGTTTAGGCAGCTGAAGCTGTATTCTTTTTTAAAGTAAATATTAAAACAACTAACTAAAATTTAAGTTTCCAGGGAAATGCCAAGAATGTTCCAGGCTTAATATTATATATGCAGAGTTTCTATGTTTCAATTAGAACTCAGAAGCCTGAGAATTTCTGAAATAAAAGGGTTTAATAAGCTGTTATATCAGTTTGCCAGAAACCAGGCTCCGGGTCACAGGCCCACAATCCTGACAGCTTGAGAGGTAAGGCAGGGAATCATTTGGATCCAGGAGTTGCAGGCCAGCCGGGGCAGCCTGGGGGAACTTATCAAGGAGGAACAAAATAGATGTTAGCCAGAAAAGGGCCAGGTCCCAGGGTGCATTTCCAAAACCTACCAACATTGAAGCTAAGGAGACCTGGAAAGTATGTACACTATGCCAGACTAAAGACTCCTTTTCAGGGGCTGGAGAGAGGGCTTGACGATTAAGAGCGCTTGTAGCCCTTGCAGAAGACTCAGGTTCAATTCCCAGCACCCACCTATGGCTCACAACCATCTGAAACTCCACTTGTAAGAGATCCAGTGCCTTCCCTGCCTTCCATGGGCACCAGGTATACGGTGCGCACATGTATACGCAGCCAAAAACTCACACAGCCCTGGCTATCTTATAACTTGCTCTGTAGACCTCAAACTGAAAGACTCTTCTTCCTCTGCCTGCCTCGTGTTGAAGTTAAAGGCGTGTGTGACCACCACCCAGAAATTTCGAAAGAAAAAAAAATTAAGAATACTTTTCATAGTGAAAATTTGGGGACAGAAGACATAAGATGTGTACTGTTGTTTGTATAGCCATATGGTCACAGAGAAGAGGTGAGGATGGGGAGAGCTTTGGGAAGGGGGAGCAGCGAGACAAGTCGACTTGCTTCTGGATGGCTTTGAGTTAACACTGTTGAAAACGCGTCTCTACAGGCTTCGAGTGACACGGAGAGTGAGATTTTAGGCTTAGTTCTTTTTACATCTGTTTATTTGTCCATGGATGTGTGCGCGCGCACATGCACACAGGCCCACACCCTGTACCTGCACGCGTGCCACTGCCAGAGAGCAACTTCCGGCAGTTGGTTTTCTCTTTCCACCACATGGGTTCTGGATATAAGCACCTCTAACCACTGAGCCATCTCACTAGCCCCCGCGCTGGGATTCTGAATAGGTTTCAGCAACTGGATGTTCAGCGGCAGTGGCACACATTTATAATTACAAGCACTTAATGGGCTAAGGCAAGAGGATCTTGAGTTCAGGGTAGCCAGGGCTATATAGTAAGAGGGACTCATTCCCTTTCTGCTGCTGTCACAAGTTGCCAGACGAAACAGAGGACAGACTCCTTTGGGCTCACATTTTTTCAGAAGTTTCTGTTTATCATAGCAGAGAAAGCAAGGTGACAGGCTCTTCGCAATCGTGGTTAGGTAATGTGACCGTGTTGTTCCCGTGACAGTAGAGCAATAAGACGACCCTAGTGCAGAGCCTAGAGGCAAGGAGGATCCGGGCAACACCCTTCAAAGGCCTGCCCCAGGGATCTTCTTTCCTAGCCAGGCCCTGCATCAGGCCCCCCTGCAGATTCCAAGACGACCAACAGCTGGGGAACAAGATTCAAAACCTGAACTTATCAGGTTCAAACCATAGAGAGCCCTTCTCTCAAAAACAAAACAAAACTACAGTCCTGCTCCCTGATGAGCTAACCATTACAGCTGCATTGGCGTTTGCATCGGATGGACGTGCCCAGGCAGTAAGAAGAACTGAGTGTCTTTCTATAGTCCGCTTCTCCAGAGGAACTGAAGCTGGCCCGAGATGCTGCCAGTTATCATGGCTCTTCATAAACTGTGAACCCGCCGTACTCCCTGCTCTGGGGACTACACTCCGAATTAGCAGGGAGTTGGCCTGGGTTCAAAGCAGTTGGATGGGTTCGGTTCGGTTAGGCTCTTCAACTGGACATCTGAGATGATTTAGATAAGATTTAAATCAGGTAAGTTTTATTTATCCAACTTCACTGATAATGGAAAAGTTCTCAAGTGAGACTCTGAGGGTGACAAACGGATATTATGGATATTATTTAAGGAATGTCCCTTCCCAAGCTGAGTATCTTCTGCCAAAACCAAGACTGGAGAACTGAGGGACCAGATCAGGAAAGTGTCATGCGACCGCGAATGTCTACACACACCAATGTAAGGGCTCAATTTTCCCAGCATGTATCTCACTTACCACGAGCAATTCTCATCAGCTTCAAAGGGAGAGCTGTGCACCCACAGACCCGAGTTTGCAGTACCCGGGCTCGCTCAGCAGGAATGCAAGCTGTAAATTAGGAGAGCAGGCTTCACTTTCTTTTCAGACAAATCAACCCAGCTGGATTTGGAGCTCTTCGTTCTTGGAAATAATCAGGAGTCTCTTCTAATATCCAATCCACTCGGTTTGATTTCACACATCAGTCATGTCGCTTACCTAAGTCAAGCCATTGTTTAGATTTGTAGGTTGCTATGTAAGATGTCCAATATGGCCACGTGGCAGATTCTGATGTGCCTTCTTAGTATCAAAGCACTGAAATTTATTTCCCTGGTAATTTTGTGTACAGCAAGGAAAAAGGAAGTAGGAGAGATGTAATTTCATGTTTGCTGTCCAACAATTTTAAAAATATATATTTAATTCTGTTTATAAGTAATGCTTTTCACTTTAATTTGATACTTTACTAGCAGGTAAATTATCTTTTAATGTAATTACTTTTATGCAATAATTATGATCTTGAAAGTCTGCAAAGTGATTAAAGGCCACCTTCGAAGGAACAGATTTCTGGATTTAAATTGCACAATTTTTCTGCTTGTGCTTTTAGCTTTAGACCTGACTTCTTATTATCATCATTATTTTTATTACTATTATTAAATACTTACAAGATGGTGTGTAATAGCATTAGACCTTTGCAAACATGTAGAATTCTTAAAGGCCTAAAATGGTTTTAGCCACAGATTTGAGAAGCTGACACAGTAAGTTCCTGTCCCATCTCTCCGCCTGTGGGTTTTGACTCACACTGGTGTGTTCTACACATCAGCACCTGTGCCCATTTAGCAAAGATTTCAGTACAAATCATGCTGAATTGAATAGACATCTCTAAGAAGCATTACAATTGTTGCAATATTTTTAGAAACTGAAACAAGGAAATAAACAACTTCAGTAAAAGTGATTTAAATAACAAATAACGTGTCTTTATAAACAGCTTATCTCCTTGAGAACAAAGAATAAACAAGGAGACAAGAGTTTTTTTCGCCCCCCCCATTCCACTATTAAAGCAGATCACAATATGAATGGGTGAAATGTCATGAATAATTGGAGAAAATCACAGAGTAATCTTCCACAAAAACATCTGATTTATTTAAATTGTCACTGTTTGTCTTATTAGAACCTTTATTTAACCTTGTTACCCACAATGCAGTTTTCAAGTTGGTTTATCAAAAAATTACTTTGAAACTAAGCACATTTAGAAATTTTTGGCTCTCTTAAATGAAAACTATTTTGATATAAATTTTTATGGACACTACTCTGTTTAGGGTCTCACTAACTGACACTGCACTCAATTGATATGAAAACTTGTGTTCTGAACTTAAAACCATGGTAGATGAATGAAGGTATTCAAATATCCCATGAGATTTGAGCTTGGGTTTATTATGGTCAAGAGAAGGCAGTGCTGTGTCCCGGAGAGGTGATTTGGTCAAGCACCATCTTCCTCTTAGGATACCACCAAACTCCACCAAGGTCATTCCCAATCATGGCAGTCCAGGCCTCAAGTCCTGACCTCAAAACCGTATTCTTCGTACATAAGCCCACTTCCTTGTTGACTTTCATAAGAGATCTCATGGGTCCGACACCATTCCAAATGCCTACAGAATAATAATAACTCTTTGGTACTCCGTGAAGTAGTTCTATTATCTCTATTTTTTTGTTACTTGGTTTTACGTGTTCGTGTGTGTGTGTGTGTGTGTGTGTGTGTGTGCGCGCGCGTATGGAGGGAGGCTAGAGTCAGCACTGGGTGTCCTCTTCCTCTTTTGTGATGTGTGTGTGAGTGTTTTGCCTTCGTGTCTATACGTGCACCATGTGTACGGCCAAAGAAGCCAGAAGAGTGGGTCACATACCCTGGAACTGAAGTTGACAGTTATGGGCTGCCATATGAGAACCAACCCCAGACCCTTCTCAAGAACACTCAGTGTTCTTAACTGCTGAACCATCTCTCCAGATCCACTCCTTTATTACATTTAGGTATGTGCACGTATATGTGCACATGCATGCAGAAGGAAGCTGAAAGACAAGAAAGAGAACTTTCTCCTTCACCATATAGGTCCTAGGATCCAACTCAGGTCTTCAGACTTAGCAGCAAGAGCCTTTACCTACTGAGCCATCTCTTTCGTCCTGGGTATCTTCTTCAACCAATTTCCACCTTACTTTTTGAGGCAGAGTTTCTCATCGAACCTGGAATTCATGATGTAGTCACACTGCCTGCCATTAAGCGTCAGAGCCTCCTGTTTGCTCTGCCATGTCTATCATGTCATGTGGATGTTGAGCATTAAACAGTCCTCTTGCTTATTCAGAGAGTACTTTACTGACTGAGCTCTGATCGGGCCCTCCTATTCATCCAGCCGTTGTTCATTCACTCATTCACGAGTCAAGGTTTTGCTACGTAGCCATGGCTGCCCTCAAACTTACTACTGTAATGCAAACTGGCCTTAGAATCACAGCAGCCTCCCTAACAGGGCCTCTTAAATTACAGGCTTGAGGCCCCACGCCCTGCTGCACATCTTATATGTGAAGAAGTGTAGACTCACCCTGGCGTGGTGTGATATGCACTTCAGAGGTTAAAGCAACAGTATCACAAACCAGAGACCAGCCTAGGCCATGGGGCAAGTTCCAGACTAGCTTGAGCTGTATACTGAGACTCTGTTGAAAGGAGGGAAAGAGGTTAAGAAAGGAGAGAGGGAGCTGGGGGAAGAGGGCAGGGAAGAAAAAGAAGCCAGAAATAACTTACCTTAAAGTTACTGCCCACAGGATTTTATTTGCTTAGAGTATTGCCTCCATCTTAAACAGATTTTTACACAAAATATAAAATTTCAGCCATGAGAAATGTATACTACAAACGCCAAAAAGACTAGAATTGTAATGTGCAGATCCAGTTAGGGATCTCACTGGAGCTGATAGTAGGAGCAGTCAGGGCAGAGTTTGAGCACTCTAACATCCCTGAGCCTGAGGAGGGCTGGGAGGGGAGCAACAGAGAGAGAGAGCAGGAAATGGATGGCAATGCTGGAACTCACTTGAGGGGAAGTAGATGAGAATGATTTTTAAAAGAATTAATGGTACAACAAACAGAAGTCACATATAGGTGCCTGTGCGAATGTATGACACAGGGCCACTGTTCATTTTTAATTACAGTCCCTCCCTCACACTCCCTTCTACCAACCCCTTCCCCATGCCAGTGTGTGTCTCTGTGTGTGTGTGTGTGTGTGTATGTGTGTGTGTATGTGTGTGTGTGTGTTTGCGGGCAGGGTGTCAGAGTCCTTTTCCTCCTTGGATCTTTTTTCTTTTTTTTTTTTTTCAAGACAGGGTTTCTCTGTGAAGCCCTGGCTGTCCTAGAACTCACTCTGTAGACAAGGCTGGCCTCGAACTCAGAAATCCACCTGCCTCTGCCTCCCAAGTGCTGGGATTAAAGGCATGTGCCACCACTACCGGGCTCTCCTTGGATCTTGTGGATCCCAGGACAGAACTAAGATCCTCAAGCTTGATGACAAGCACTTTGACCCACTGAACCATTTCACTGTCCCCTGTGTGGTCAATAATATAGTGACCTGCTCACACTCCAGTTGAAAGGAACGAAGGATAGACTGGGGCAGTGGGAGCTGAGTGGACCACACTTTGGCCTTTTGTAGGCCTTTTGTAGGTACCTACCAATCCCAATGCACAGGTTCTAGATAAGTACCTCCTGTTTATCTAGGTGCTGCCAGATGAAGACCTAGCTGCATAGTAAATACAACTGAGAACCACACCTGGCACGCCTTGGAGTCCGTTTCCCTAAGGCTAAAACAGGGATAGCAATTTAAACTTTCTTTGTTTTTGTAGATTGGGCCCAGAGCTTTGTACATGATGGGCAAGCACTCTCAACAAGCTGCATCCCCAGCCCAGACATTCATTTATTTATTAACTTATTATTACTATTATTATTGTCACTGTGTATGATGTCAGTTTGATGGAAGAGAGTGTATGCATGCACTCAAGATCAGAGGACAACTCTGTGACACTGACTCTCTTCCATTTCTGAGTCAGGGTCAAAGCCAGGTGGGCAGGCTGCTGGGGTAAATGCCTGTACCTTCTGTCATCTCTCTGTCCCGAAAGGTCTTGATTGGCTTTCTTCTCCATGATAGAACTGGCAATACTTCATTCTGTAGAACAGAATAAATGTTCCAATAAACCAAAAAGGAAAAGCTCAGTTTTATAGACAGAAAAGGACAAACAAACAAACAGACAAAAAAAAAAAATAGATTAGTCACTGCAAAATTAATTTCCTCACAAGGCAGGGATCGGAGCCAGAGCCAGAAGAGAAAGACTGCTGTTTACCTGGAATAGCTTATTTATTGATGGACTATAGTATAGAGACTGTCATGGTTGAGGCTGCAGATGTCTCAGTAGATATAAGTTCTCACCGCACAAGCACAAGGACCTGAGTTCAAATCCCAGCTCCCTGTAACAAGCTAGACATAGTTCTGGTGTACCTGTAATTGGAACTAGCATTTTTTTCTTTACTTTCTCCCCCACTCCCACCCCTAGTCAGGGTTTCTCTGGGTAGCCCTGACTGTTCGGAAACTCCCTCTTTACTTAGACAAAGCTGTTCTTGAACTCAGAGATCTGACTGCCTCTGCCTCTGGAGCGCTGGGATTAAAAGTAAGTACCACCACCGGGTTTCTTTGTTTTCTTCTGGTTTATTTTTTTCCTCAAGACAGAGTTTTCACTGAGATGACTCTCTTTTGAGATGCCCACCACAACATCACAGGTGTACCTTTCAGCTTGAGCCTCTTTTTTTCCTGTTAACTCTAGTGTACAGAACACAACTCTTTACAAAAACAACTCAACTTAAAAAAAAAAATGACAGGGGTCTCAGTGTGCTAGTCCAGGCTGGCCTGCAGTACACTTGTCCAGCTTCGAAAGTACTGGGAATATAACTCTGTCTCACCTTTTCCCTAGATCCTCAGAAAGTCGGGTCAGCTGACTGATCTGAGTGTGGTTGCTATGGTCCTTCAGAATGACTGACTCAGATCTGAGTGTGGTTGCTATGGTCCTTTAGAATGACTGACACAGATCTGAGTGCAGTTGCTATGGTACTTCAGAATGACTGAC
>JADRCD010077048.1:0-12296 GCA_019843815.1 Montemys delectorum | reverse complement strand
AGTAGTAGTAGTAGTAGTAGTAGTAGTAGTAGTAGTAGTAGTAGTAGAAGTAGAGAAAGGTGTGGGAATGTTGGCTCAGTTGGTAGAGTACTCACATGCAACTCTGGGTCCGTCCCCAGCATCTCCAGATAAGAATAATGATAGTAGGGCCTGGAGAGATGTTTCAGTGGTTCAGAGCACTGACTGTTCTTTCAGAGGACCTGGGTTCAGTTCCCAGCACCTACATTATAGGCATAAATTTTTTTGCAATCTACTTTTTTTGTTCTGGGTTTTTTTTTTTTTTTTCCCCGAGACCAAGCTGGCCTCGAACTCAGAAATCCACCTGCCTCTGCCTCCCAAGTGCTGGGATTAAAGGCACGCGCCACCACTGCCTGGCTTTTTGGTTTTTTGGGTTTTTTTGGTTGCAATCTACTTTTAATAAGGGTTCAGCCTCTCTTCTAGTCCACCACCCAGGAGAGGGAGTGGGAGAGAAAAGTTAACAGGATATGGGGGAAGCAGACATGTTTAGCAATACTTCTTTGGGGGTGAGGTCGATCTTCTTTGTCAGCAGTTCAGTCCTCTAGCAAAAACTAAATAAGACTCAGCAGCTGCAGACCAGTCCTTTCAGCAGGCTGACACTAGGCATGAACCAGCAGCTGTAGTTCAATCCTGAAGGAACCGTTAGGCTCAACAACTCACCGGAGGCGAGGCCACTGAAGTGGCAAGCTGCCACAGGAACCTCACAAGTGGTTCTTAGGCAAACTTCTCTCAACGGCTGCATTATCACAAGTTGAGTTCAACAGCGCTATGTGAGGCGAACCAACACATGCGTGTCCTTAGCGAAGACTAGTGAGGCAGAGCCAATCAAACCAACGCTCAGCGCTTGTCTCCCGCTGTCCGTGGGGGCCAGTTACACTCCTTCATCAAGCATCCTTTCACGTGTCTGCTTTAGCAAGACATCCTTTCACCTGTGTGCCCCAGCAAAACATCATTTGAAGCCGGGAAGTGGTGGCACACGCCTTTAATTCCAGCACTTGGGAGGCAGAGGCAGGCGGATTTCTGAGTTCCAGGCCAGCCTGGTCTACAGAGTGAGTTCCAAGGCTATACAGAGAAACCCTGTCTTGAAACAAACAAACAACAACAACAAAAACCAAACAAACATCGTTTGATATAACCAACTTTCCAAAGAAACTAGAAGTTTCCACTTCATACATGGTAGCTCACAGCTGTCTGTAACTCCAATATCTGACACCCTCACACAGACATGCATGCAGTCAAAACACTAATGCACATAAAATAAATATAAATAAAATATAAAGATAATGATAGTGAGCAATAATAGTACTTAATAATAGAAGAGGAAGAGGAGGAAGAGGAAAAGTGGGACAAAAGGGAGGAAGGACAGAGGAAGGGAGGGAGGGCCTACAGAGTCTCCCAGGTAGAAGGGACATGGCATCTGTTTGGCCAATGGGCTATTCAGTGAAGAGTGATCTCTTGATTTGGGGATATGCAAGGTGAATCCTTGGGTTAAGAGGGGCATCAGTGGCAGATGGCTAAGGGCCTCTCTGCCTCATTCCTGAGAACAAGTCATTTTACCAGGAAGCTGGAGACTCACCCCAGACTGGATTTACTTCCTGGTCCTTGCCCAGATGAGTGTTTTCGCCATCAGCTTCTAAAACAAACCACGGCAACGAGCAGGACTTCATTCTCTCAGTTCCGGAGGCTTCAGGGTAGAGGTCAGGGCCGAGAAGCAGATGGGTTCCAGTGAGGCTTGTGTCTGGGTTGCAGACCGCTAAGGACTTTTTGTGGTGGGAGGAGGGTTTGAGAGTTTGTTCATGAGGGCACTAACACCATTCACCCTCATGACCTCGTCACCTCGCAGAGCAGTGAACAAAGGTTTCTTGGAGCACAACCACTTTAAGCTTACAACTTTTTGTTTTGTTTTGTTTTGTTTTTTTGAGACAGGGTTTCTCTGTGTAGCCCTGGCTGTTCTGGAACTCAGTCTGTAGACCAGGCTGGCCTCAAACTCAGAAATTCACCTGTCTCTGTCTCCCAAGTGCCGGGATTAAAGGCGTGCACCACCACTGCCCGGCTTAAGCTTACAACTTAATGGGACTCCCTGACTAGCTTACAAATAAATGGGACTCAGACTATGGTTATTTTATTTGGTTTTGACAATTATGGGGGGGTCATCCCTAATCTACTCTTCTAACTGCTGGCCTGACTACCTCCTCAGCAGTGTACCCCAGATACTTGCTGTTTCTCCTGTCCATGTGCTCATGATCTATCTCCACCTTTCTCTTCCTGGTCTCTCCTCACTCCTCTCTCCTCTCCGCCACCAACCAGGGAACTCAAAACCCACCTACCTCTAATCCCTCCAGTAATTGGCTGTTGCCAATTTTATCTAACCAATACTTTAAAAAAGACATTAATTTTATGTATGTGAGTACACTGTCCTCAGACACACCAGAAGAGGGCATCGGATCCCATTACAGATGCTTGTGAGCCACCATGTGGTTGCTGGGAAATGAACTCAGGACCTCTGGAAGAGCAGCCAGTGCTCTTAACCGCTGAGCCATCTCTCCAGCCCTTAACCAATAGTTTTAAATCAAGGAACAAGGCGTATACAACAGAAGCGTGTGACTGAGCCATCACTCAGAGGTTTAGACCTCCAGGCACAGCGCTACTGTACAGAGCAACAGGACAAACCTCACCAATCCCCTTTCCTCCCCAGTATTTGTTGCCAGTTGTCTTCTTTAAGATTTCATTTTTTAGGATTTAATTTAATTTATGGGCATTGGAGCTAAAGAGATGGCTCAGCAGTTAAGAGTACTAGCTGCTCTTCCAGAGGATCCTGGGATCAACTCCTAGCAACCACATGGTGGCTAACAACTGTACCTCCAGTCCTAGGGGGTCCAGTGTCGTCTTCTGGCCTCCAAAGGCTCTGCACATACCTAGTACATAGTACATGCAGGCAAAATACCTGTACACATAAAATTAAAAAAAAATAAAATTTCCCAAACAAATTCATGAATGTTTTGTCTGCATGTATGCCTATGTACCATGTGAATGTGTGGTGCCCATGGAGGCCAGACAGAGGTTTCAGATCCCCTGGAACTGAGGGTGTTATGCTGCTATTTGGGTTTCTGGAACCAAGCCTGGGTCTTCTGCAAGAGCAGCCAATGCTCTTAACTCCTGAGCCATCTTTCTAGGCCCATGTTATCAGATTTTTCCTCTTCTTCCTCCTCCTCTTCCTGTTCCTCCTTTTTCAGATGGAGGCAGGCGGGGAGGGTTCTGTGTATCTCTGGCTGTCCTGGAACTTGCTCTGTAGACCAGGCTGGCCTCACACTCACAGAGATTCCTCTGCCTCTGCCTCCCAAGTGCCAGGATTAAAGATTTAATACCTGGTCCCAGTTCAGATTTCTTATTGACGGACATTCTGACTAGGGTGAATCGGTATCTCAGAGTTGTGTTAATTAGCAGTTCCAGGATGGCGAGGCATGTGGAGCCATTTTTAAAATAGTTACTAATTATTTATGTTTTTCTCTTGAACACTTCCTATTCATTAGCCCATGTCCTAATAGGCAGTTGTATTTCCTTAGTACTTAATTTCTGCAGTTCTGTGTAACTTCTAGTTATTAGTTCCCTGTGTGCGGTATAGCTGCAGATCTCTCATTCTGTGGGTATTTGTGCATTCTGCTATTTCTTTAGCTGTGAAGAGACTTTAATTTCACATGATCCCATGTATTGATAGTTCATTTTCTTTCCTTTCTTTTAAATACTTATTGATTTACCTATGTTTTCTATTAAGACAGGGTTTCTCTGTGTAGCCTTGACTGGAAGTCACTCTATAGACCAGGCTGCCCTTGAACTTAAAACAATCTGCCTGCCTTTGCTTTCCAAGTGCTGGGATTAAAGGTGTGAGCCACCACTGAGTGGCCTGATGGTTTATTTCTTGTTCTCTGGATTCTCATAGCACACAGGGTGTATCAGAACCTCCCAGTGGCCTCTTTGCTGCCAACTGATATTTTCTGGTTCATTCTTGCAAGACCCACAGTTACTTATGTTTATCTTCTGTTGCAACCCTGATTATGAAACCAGCAGGGCACACATCCTCTGTCTAAGACACACTCTGGGTCCTAGGGTGCTCAAAGCCCTTGAGTGAGGCCAGCAGAAGAATAGGCTGGGAGGCCCACTTATGAGAAGGAGCTTGGGGTCTAGGAAAATAACATGACATGGGGTTGGGGGTATGACCTGGTGATAGAACCCCTGCCTAGAATCCCCCAGTGAGGGGCTGGGATGTGACTCAGTGGTAGAGCACTTTCTAGCTATGTCCTAGCCCAGAACCATTCATCCACATCACTGAAACTAAATACCTCCCACCCAACACAAACACACACACAAAACATACAAAAAGGCAATCTGTATCATGTTTTCATGATCCAGGGCACATCCAGCCCCTATTAACCTGTGCTGGCAGGTGCACTCTGTATTCTAGAAACCACGGGATAGTTGAGTAGCTCATGCTCTGGAGCTCGGAATTTGGATTGGGATAAAATTCTGTCACTTACAGGACGGTGTGCCTTTCATTAGCTAGTCAAGTTCTTCTGGCTGCTGCATCTTTATGTGTAAATGGCTGGATACCATGTGGCTATTTCACAGAGTAAGGATGTTTCTGCGTGTTGGTACTATAGGAAGTGGGTTTGGAAACAGAGGAGAGATGAAGAGACTATAAATTAACAATTTTAGGAGCCACAAAGGTGGCTTACAGTTAAAGGCACTTCCTGCCAAACCTGAGCACCTCAGTTCCATGCCCAGAACCCACATTGTAGAGAAACCAACTCCAGCAAATTGTCCTCTGTCCTCCATATACACAACACACACACACACACACACACACACACACACACACCTTACACACAAATAAATGCAATAACTGATTTCAAAGGAGCAGGTAATTCTGGTTATTTTCTGTTTGCGTCACCTTTGTGTTAGACAAGTATGATCACTAGACGATGAAGACCGGCTTTGGGTAACCCGTGAACAAAGACACAATGATGCTAACTTACAGACTCTCCTTAGGCAGGAGAAGGCTTGTAGGACCATCAGGACGGCGTGATAATTACTATCATACCTCTAGACACACTTGGGAAGAGGGAACCTCAGTTGAGAGATTTCCTCCATCAGACTGGCCTGCAAGAGTGTCTGGGGGGTGGGTGGGGGGCACTGTCTTGATTGACGGGCTTGAGAGGGCCCGGCCTGATGTGAGCGGTGTCACCACTGGCCCAGTCTGTTAGTTCCTCTCTTCTGCTTCAGTTCCTGCCATCAAGCTGCTGCCTTGATCTCTCGGGATAATGGACGCTGAAACACCCTCCTCGTCTCCTGCCAGATCGCTTTTGGTCATTGTTTATCCCAGCAACAGAAAGCAAGCTAGAACAGCACTCGTGTGCTGTGTGCAAGTGCATGTGCCCATGCCTCCACAGGCAGGGCCTGGAGTGCCCTGCTCTGTCACACTCTGTCTTAGTCCCTTGAGAAAGGGGTCTCCATCTGAACCTGGAACCAAGCTGTTGGCTATGGAGCTGCAGCAGGCCTCCTGTGAGCCATGGGCTAGGCCTAGCCTTTTACATGGTTGCTGGGGGTACAATCTCAGGTCCCGATGCTTTCTCAGCAAGCATTCTTCCCCACCGGACCATCTGCCCAGCCCAAGAGAGGGCATGTTTTATAGGGCATGTCAGGTGGCGGCTTCTTAAAGAGGCAGTGCAATGCAGCAGCTCCACCTGCAGTGGAGACCACCCAGTTGCCCTGAAGCTTCAGTTGACTTTGGCGTTGTCAGTGTTTACACTGGCCTGAGCCATTCCACAGATATGTAATAGAAAATAGCATCCAGCTAGCCCAGGCTGACCTCAAACGTAGCCAAGTGTTGGCATTACAGGTGAGTAACACAGCGTCTGCCGAAATAAAATGCAATAAGGTTTATTGGCCAGGCGTAGTGGTGCATGCCTTTAACTCCAATACTTGGGAGGCAGAGGCAGAGGCAGAGGCAGAGGCAGAGGCAGAGGCAGAGAGGCAGAGAGGCAGAGAGGCAGAGAGGCAGAGAGGCAGAGAGGCAGAGAGGCAGAGAGGCAGAGGCAGGTAGATCTCTAAATTCTAGGCTAGCCTGGTTCCAGGACAGCCCCAGCTAAATAGAGAGAGTTCCTGTCTCAAAAAATGTAGTATATGACATTTATGCTTTGTTTGTTTGTTTTGTTGGAGATACTTTCGTGTAGCCCAGGTTACCTTTAAGCTCACTGTATATCCACAGATGACTCTGAACTTCTGATCCTCTTGCCTAATCCTTGAATGCTGGGGTTGCAGATGTGTGTTTATACATTGACAGAGACGGAACCCAGACTGAGCAAGCACTCTACCCATTGAACCACACCCGGGACCTGAAACTTAGTTACAGACTGAATGGTGTCCTATCTTCCAGCCCCCAAAGGAAAGAGATGTTGGCGCTCTAGCTCCCAGTGCTTTAGAGGTGACCTTATTTGGAGACTGAGCCAGGAGAGTGGTAATGAAATGAGGTCATGGGATAGTCCTAATCCTGTCTGGCTGTGCCCTGATGACAATGAAATCTAGGCTGAAGCTCACAGAAGGGAGGTAAAGAGAAGGGCTGGAAGATGCTCCTGCAGGGCTCTCTGCAAGAACCAGCCTGCTTGCTACCTCAATTCCTGGCATCTGGCCTGCAGAATCCTAGGAAAAGAGCTGCCCATAGTCAAGGCTGGGTATGTGTTACAGTCACAGCAGTCTGCGCAGGTCATGTGCACACACGGCAACCCAGGGGATTCAGCTGTAAGTTTCGAATCCTAGTGAGTAAGATGGGATCATCTGCCACCGAAATATAATAAATCCCCCTAAGTTCTGCCCTCTGCCATCCTGCATCATATTGCTATAGAAAGAGGCTTCTAACTCTAGGCTCTGGGAGAGCCCATTGGCACGGAGCGAGTCCCCTGCTTTGAGAAGGCAGCTCAGTGCTCGGATTCTAAGTGTTGTGTCACCATGCTCGCTAGCTTTCTTTTGCAGGTGGATGTGTGCACCTCAAGTGTGATATGTGGAGCTCAGAGGACAACCTCAGGCACCTTCCAACTTCTGCTTGAGACAGAGCCTCTCATTGGTCTGAAACTTCACCACACAGAGAGGGCTAGGGAGCCAGGAAGCTCCAGGGATGGCTCAGTCTCTGCCTCCCATCTTAGCATCACTGGCATTACGGACAGGCACCACGGAGCCTGGCTCATGAGCGCGGGCTGTAGGGATCTGAACACAGGCTCTCACATTTGTGAGGCAAGCACCTCTATTTTACCCACTGAACCCTCTCCCTCTACCTTGTTCAGTTTTTTTGCGACAGGATCTCATTAAGTAAGGCTAACCTGGAATTCCCATCCTACTGCCTCAGCCCCTCCCCTTCTCCCCTCCCCCACACACCCCCGCCAAGTAGCTGGGGTGACAGGCCTGCACCACGCCTGGCTCTCACTAAGAGCTTTACCTGCATAGTCTCTCTTAAGCCCCATAAACTCTGACAGGATTGTCAGCCTGCACGGCCCACGCTGCAAGTTCAAACTGCGAGACAGGCAACGCCCCTTGAGATCAGCCACGCCCCTACTTCGGATTGGTTTCTGCGGAAGGGGCGGGACGCTCAGGGATGGTGGGTGGGACCAATCTCTGGCCGTAAATAAAGTGCCACATGGCACTGGCTGGCGAGGGCAGGAGCGGGGAGAAGTGCGCAGGCGCATCAAGGACGGGCGTAGTCCCGCTCCGTAGCTCTCGCGAGAGGATGGAGGGGGGGTCGGGCTGGGGGCGGGGCCGCGCCTCGGGCGGGGCTGCTAGCGGGAGGAGGCGATATCGGCTGCAGAATCAGCATCACCAGCAACAGCAGCAGCGGCGGCGGTGACTGTAGCGGGCGCTAGGTGAGGAGCGCAGGCTCGAGCTGAGTGAGGGGTGCGTGGGAGTCCCGAGTCCTAGGGTGGGGCGATGGTCCACGGTTTGGCGATGCAGATTGGTACCTCATTCTGCCTGGCTTAAGCAGTTCCCACGTGGTCCCGGGTTCGAATCCAGTTCTGTCCAGCTGGCTGTGTGTTAGCCAAGCGCGCATCTTCTCTGAGCCATCTTCTTGTGCATGCATTCTGTAGAATGCGTGGAAGAAGGTGTGGCCACTTGGCCGATCTCCTTTGCAGTAGAAGCGGCTGGTTCGGAGGTGGGGGACACCTCAGTTTTGCCTCTAGCTGCAATTGTTCAGAGACTGTTGTGCTGCAGTGTCCCAGCAGGTCCTTGCAGGAGGCTGTCTCTGAAGCCAGCTTTTGCACCGAGCAAGCACTGGCCCCACATCTCACCCTAGTCTACTGAGCATCCTCCTGCCCTGTTCATTGCTGCGGGTGCCCCCAGCAGCAGCCTCATGCCCGGTGGGCCACAGGAAGCCGAGCATTAGTGGCTAACAGTAGGACCTATATCTTCTCTTTGGGTTTCTGGCCACGAAGACATCGCTGGCAGACCCTGGGCTCCGCACATCCGCCTGGCTGTCGCACACCGAGCTGTAATGTTTGCACCCTTCTTAAATTATTTATTTTATAATCCCACGCTGCACTGGGAGCCCCGGAGTTGAATGGGAATGTGACCCTCGGTGGAGACCGGTGCTGTGAGCCTTCGATTGTTGGGACCCCACAGTGTGGCTCCAGCCTAGGTAACATGAGTTAGGGCCCTGTTTCCGGATGTGAAGGAGAGGAAAAAGATTGTTGGGAAACTGCTATGTGCAGGGTATGATACTGCAACTTTGGGAGTTGCCTGAGGCAGAGTGTGGTGCCAGTTCTTGTGAGCTGAGGCAAGAGGATTGCTATGAGTTTGAGGGCAGCCTGGACTGCATTGTGAGGTTCAGGCCAGCTTTGGCTATAGGGTAACACGCTGACTTAAAACAAAACAAAACAGAATAAAAATCACAAAAGGGCTTGCCTGCACCTACCTTCATGTTTAATTTCCTTGCACATGAGTTTGCTAGGATATGGGACTGAACTTGCTTGCACGCGGGTGGTCACTGTTTATTGTCATCTTGCATCTGTGAGTCTGCATCTTCAGTTTCCTGTTGTATGGGCAAACCACCATATTGGGGGGCATGCTGGAAACCATGGGCCCCAGGTAGCTTAGGCCGTCCTGGTTCAGGTCCACTTGAGCACCATTGTGTGAAAGACATTTGCAGTGTGCAAAGAGAACACCAGGAAAGGTGGCAGATACCTGTAATCCTGGCACCCAAGAGGTGGAGGCAGGAGGGTCTATAGTTGAAGGCTAGCCTGGGCTACATAAAACTCTGTCTTAAAGAAACCAACCAACCAAACAACAACAACAACAAAAACCCTAAGCATGAAGATTGGAATTCAGGAGACACCGAGCTGATGTGCTCATGAGGGGTGGGGCCTGTGGGGGAAAGACTAGTTTCTGGAGGGGCAGGCAGGGGATTGTATGCATGTCTATGTTTGTGTGCAGGTGCATTGAAGGCCAGAGGATAACGTTGGGTGTCATCCTCAGGAATGCCATACGCCTCCTCTGAGACAGACTGGCCCAGAGCTCACTAATTTGGCAAGGATGGCTGACTTGGGGTTTCAGGCACACGGTACTGTGTCTGACATTTTTACACTGAGGGTTCTGGAGATCTGGACTCAGGTCCTCATGCTTGTGTGGCCGAGCACTGCACTGACTCGGCCATCCTCCCAGCTCTGGGAGGGCAGATTTGTGCTTGAGAGGAGCCTGATGCCCTGCTGGAGCCCAGGTTCCATCGCTGGAAATTGCAGTTGGGGTTTGATGTGAGCCAGGGCCAGGTGTGTTTAGAGGTAAATTCATGATCCTAGAGGGAAGGGCAGGTTAGTTTGGGGTTTAGGGAGAGGCAGTGCATGCCATTGTGGGTGTGGTGCAGTGGTTAGGGGAGGGGGTTGCAGAGCCAGAGGTCCCCCAGGGCTTCTCTGGGCCGCGAGGCTCTCTATAGGATTCGGTAAGAACTGGGCAGAAGAGAGAAGCAGTGCAGCCCCTGAGCAGGCCGCCAGGGTCCCGCTGCGCCCACAGCTCTGGGTGCTGGAGGAGGGCTGGGAAAGTGTGTGATTTCTAGGTGCTAAGAATCTGTGACATTGGGGACCTCCAGCACAAGGCATGTGTGCTCGGGCTTGGAGTCAGGGAAAACCGGAGAGAAGAGAAGAAGGGCAGGCAGAAGGGATGCTCACACTTAGCTGACCATGGACTGTCAGTTCATGGTCATTACCACAAGATCAACAGGGTTGGGTGGGGTGGTGATTCTGTTCTAGGAAGGCCAGGCCAGAAAGTACTGTGAGGGAAAACAGCCTGGTTACTCATAGGACTGAAATAAATCAGGTGGGAAAACACCACACACACACACACACACACACACACACATTTTGTTTGGCTGTCTAGGAGTTTGCTCTGTAGACCAGGCTGGCCTCGAACTCAGAAATCCGCCTGCCGCTTCCTCCCAAGTGCTGGGATTAAAGGCATGCGCCACCACCGCCTGGCCTCAATATAGTTTTTAAAACAGGGTCTGACATAACCCAGGCTGGCCTCATTTACCTCTGTAGCCGAGACTGACTCTGCACTCCTTCCTGATCATACTGCCTGCCCCTCCCAAGTCCAGGGGTTACTGGCATGAGCCAGAGGTAGAACCCAGAGCTTAGTATGTGCTAAGTGAGCACCTTACCAGCTGAGCCACACCCCCAGCCCTGGACTACTATTTTAAACAGCTTGTGTCTTCACTGTTCAGTTATTAAAAGTAGCCAGAAAGTGGTGTGTGCCTGTGATCCCTGAGCTGGAGAGGTGGAGGCAGGAGGAGGAGGTGGAGGCAGGAGGAGGAGGTGGAGGCAGGAGGAGGAGGAGGAGGAGGAGGAGGAGGAGGGAGAGAGATGGAGGAGCTGAAGGAAGAGGAGGAGGAGGAAGGAGGAAGAGGTAGAGCTGGAGGAGCTGGAGCAGGAGGAACTGGAATAGAGGGGCTAGCTGTGAGTTTCACACCCCTTTAGTGTTAGCTGATGTCTGTTGCTGACCCGCAGATGTGGCTGGAAATAGCCCGCCCTCTCACATAATACTTCTTGCTGTTAGCCAGTGAGGTTGCAAAAACTATTTAGAAACTCTGAAACTTTCCAAATGGGAAACAGCACACCCCGTTGCCAGTGGGGGAAGGGCTGCCTTCGAGCACTGAGCTCCCAAGCCTGACCAGCCCACCCATATTGCTGGCCTTTCCCTTTGGCCAAGAGGATGGATAATCTTCTCAGAACTGGAGTAGCCCGAGAGAAAAGACCCACGAGTCACAGTGGCCAGTCCCCAGTTGGAACACTCTATTGGCAAGTTTCTAAAGAAACTCACAAGTGAGCCAGGCAGTGGTGGCCCTCTGGAGGCAGAGGCAGGTGGATCTCTCTGAGTTTGAGGCCAGTCCGGTCTACAGAGTGAGTTCCAGGAGAGCCAGGGCTACACAGGGAAACCCTGTCTAAAAAAAAAAAAAAAAAAAAAAAAAACAAAAAACAAACCTCATAAATAATTACTAACACTTTACAGGATGAGGTGGGGCCATGGTGGCACATGCTGTCTTCTGAGGGCTTGGGAGGAGGAGGCAGGAGGTCAGAGCCAGCCTCTGTTGCGTAGTGAGACCCTGTCTCAATAAATGCCAGTTAGAAAGGGCCTGTTGACTCACACACGTGATCCCAGCACTGGGGCGGCTGATTGGTGGGAGGGGAGTATGAGTATAGGAGGATCAGAAGTTCAGGGTCATCTGTGGCATATCAAGTAGTTTGGGGATAGCTTGGGCTACATGAGAACCTGTTTCAAAAAAGAAAAACTTAACGAAAGATTTAGTAGACAGCTTAATGGCTGAGAGACTTTGCAAGCATATGGACCAGAGTTTGTAGACCCTGCATTCACAAAGCCAAGCATGGCCATGTATACCTACAGGCTTAGTGCTGGCAGGAAACAGGGAGTAGGGACAGGAGGATCCTGGGGCTCACTGGCCAACCCGTCTGACAGAATCAGTGAATTCTGGGCTCAGTGAGAAATTCCGTCTAAAAAATAAAGCGTCACATGCCAAAACAAAAATAAATACATAAATAGAAAATTCCTGAGGGAAAACCTTGTCCCCCTTGAACTCCATCCTCAGGCAAGAGAGCATAGGCTAGACACTTAATATACTGTCCAAATTTGTCTCTCCTGGACTTGAGGGTGACTGGCCGGGTTGTATCCCTATATAAGGTGTTGAGCCTAAAAAGAAAAAGACAGTTGACGGGGGGGGGGGGGGGGGGGGGGGGGGG
>JADRCD010077047.1:13450-27185 GCA_019843815.1 Montemys delectorum | reverse complement strand
TGTGTGTGTGTGTGTGTGTGTGTGTGTTACACTCATCACCCATGCTCTGGTCCCCTCATTTGGGTTTTAGCAAGTCATGTTCAGGGTAATTGTTTTCTCCCTAATGCTCTTGATTGAATTGCATTCTTTAGTGTTTAGCATTCCCTTCTCAGGTCTCTGATTATAGCTGTCAGTGTCTCCTTGCTCTTTGTCCTTCTTGTACACTGGTGAATTTGTGCTAAAAGAGAATTGTTCATTTAATGAACATTTATTATACTGGGCTTTTCTGTTAAAAATTTATATTAAGATCCTTTTTCTTACATCCAATTATTTTATTCTATTTACTTTTTATTTCCTAGAATCTTTTTTTAAAATACAATTATTTTATTCTATTTACTTTTTATTACCTGGAATCTTACAGATTTTGTTTTCAAATTACTTTAATTTTTTTTACTCAAACATTAAATAAAATTCAGCAGAATTTTGTATTATGCTAACCTATTCAGTTCTTACCAGGACTTGAATTTTATTATGAAATCAATCTATGAGCCATGTCAAATGAGACGTTTTCAGGGTACAGGCACTTGCCATCATGTCTCTTGCCTGAGACCTGAACTCAGTCCCGGATCCCACATAATGGTGGGAAGGGCTGATTTCCATAAGTTATCCTCTGGCCTCCAAATATGCCTCCTGCTATATACCACACACATATGCCCCGACCAAATAAATAAATATTAGAGATAAGTGAGATTCATTGTGGAGTAAAGATTGAAAGAGTGAATATTTTAAGCAAATGACCTACAGTAAAATCTCTGATCTTCTTCTACTCTTGCATATATTATGAAAACTGTCTTCTCAAGTACAGAGGAGATATAATATAAAATCAGTATACAGATACTATGAAGATACTTACTCAAATGTATCTGAAACATTAGAAGTTTTTATTGAAAATACAGAACTTTGAGTTTTCAGACCCAGCATGATCTAGGGTGAAATCTTACCTTCAAGTTAGTTCCATGAATTCATCCATATATGAACAAATACATGTATATACACCCCACATACATGCATACATATGTGTGTGCATACATGCATATATATATATGTATATATATACATATCACATACACTCAGGCATATACACAGAGACATACACAGAGACGCCCATACACACACACAGACACAAACACACCACATATACACACAGATACACAAACATACATACCACATCCATGTATACATGAACACACACACATGTACACACACATACACCTCATTGTGCTTTGAAAATGTCCACGTAAGGATGTGAAATGCTATCCTAACACACAGACTGTATAAATCATCCTAAAGCCTGATACAGTCACTGACACAGAGATGCCCATACAGTTGTTGTCTCCAGCTACATCAGCACACTTTATGCTGTTCATGTAGTGTTCACATTGCAGAACAATGCATTTCTCAGATGTATATTGAGGTTAAGTGGTTCATGAAGGTCTTTCACTTATGTCTGAATATCCTGAACTTGCAGTCCCAGAGACCAGAGTCTTGCTTAATGAACGTAAGTGCTTTCAGGAAAGATCACTTATATTAAAAGGAACAAAAAGCATGACCAAAGTAATGGGCAATATATCATGTGCCTGGCCTTTAACAGTCCTTTACAAGTTTCTATGCAAGATTTGTAACATCCTGGAAACAAAATTTTATATCTACAATTACATGGGATGAATTCAATGATTCTATATTGATAAACTTAGGTTTGTTAAAAATATTCCCAATTAATTATACTTCTAAAATTTTAAGACAATCAGATATAGGTAGTCTTTCTGTGAAACCTAAAATATTAGAAATAATTGACACATAATGTATTTTATCAAAAGGAGTATTAAAATAATGCTATAATTTATACACCATTACGCTCTGCATTAAAGTCATGCCCAAATTAAATATTAATAATGCACTGTCTAGGGTGTATACCATTTCTGACTATCACTATAGCAAATGACCTGGATTAAAATTTAAATATAAGGAGAAAGTAAACTATGCTACATCATTGAGAATATGGCATTCTATACCATAGTTCATGAGATAAAATCAAATCCCCTGCTTTTAGTAACTTAAGATACATCACAGATATGACCAGCTCTCCCTTGCCCACCTATCAAATACTATAAAGCAAAGGTGAAGTGATATGGCATAGTAGTCCCTAAGGAACTGCCTTCTCTAATTCTGAAAGCCCGTTACCATGGCAAATTCTGATCTTCCTCAGAGCATGGAACTACAACCGCTTAGTGGTCACAATCTAGAAGGGAGTGTTCCTAGTAAGTGTTGATATTCAGGATAGTGAAAGAACAAAGCCACTGGTCACTGGTTTCATAGGGAGCACCCAGTCTGGGTTCAGTAATAGTTATTTGATGTTTCATATTATTTGAGCTTCTGGTCACATTCAGCCACAACTTCATAAACTATACTTTACACTTCCACATAGTTATAGTATCCAGAAACGAAAGAAAGGTAATTAGAAGTGTGATGTTTTTAAAAAGGCCCATTTGGTCAGGTATGGTGGGATGCCCTTTAATCTCTGCACTCAGGAGGCAGAGGAAGGTGGGTACCTTTAAAGCTGAGGCCATCCAGGTCTACTCTGCAGGTTCTAGACCAGCCAACGATCCACAATAAGACACATGAATGAAAGTTTTATTTGTGCATTTGAGATTCTGAGAGCATGTGACAAATATTAACTTAAGTTTTAATCTTTGAGTTGTCTTTAATTTTAATGTGTTTAGTTTTACTTTCACGTGGTTACTTTTTGGGAGTCACTGTATTTCATAGCACAGTAGAGAAAACACTGAACAGACAGAAAATGACTTCATATCTGGGTAGAAAGCAGAAACAGGTTCGACCTGAAGAAAGTCTTGTCAGTTGCTAGTGAATAAATTGACCTCATTGGCAATGGGCTTTAAATATTGTATTGTTATATAAAACATAACTAAGTTTTCATATTTCCATCCTGTATTTTTATGGGAGCATTATTCTTCACTCTCAGGAAAGTTTTATATGTACAATGTGTATCTCACACCCCTGCATGCTTTCACTACCTACAGTCGCAGCTTCCTGGAAAGAGCCAGTCCCTCCAATCTAAATGATAGAAGTCAAAACAATGGCACAATATCAAAAGTTATGCCATCTTTGATTTTTATCACAAAAATTCTGCAAATGTGACAGTGCTATATTTGAAGGAGGAAAAAAACAAAGAATTTCTGCTACTATCAAAATTCAAACCCAAGTGAATAATAGATGAATACTTTAGCCAGCATGGACTATAATAATAGTGGGTGGTACTTCTGACCCAAGTAAATGAGCATGACTGAAAATGGGGATTTTGCCTTGTTTGGAAAAAAAATCAGAAGCTCAGCCATCTCCAGAGAAGTTTGCTCCTTCAGCAGATGATGATCTTCCAATCTCTAGTGAGCATCAAGGTGACTCCACTCACACTAGCTTAGACTTGTGATGGAAAGCAAAGTAGTAGGCATGAGAACACTTGATATGGCAACATGTTCAGAATAAAGCTATTGACAGTGTTTTGTTTTAAGACACAGCATTTATGAAACCTTTCATGAATGATGGTGGGAGAGAAAAGACCATGATTTAGGCGAGAGAATAATTGAAAATTTCAAAGTCAATGGGACTAAGGAGAATCATTTAGAATCATGATAAACTGAGTATAAACAGGCAGAATAAACTTATTAGACAAATATAATACTAAACAACAACACATGCACACATACAGACACTCATAAACATAGAAACTCCAAATTACATAATAAGAATATCATATAATACAAAAAATGAAGAGATTTACAAATATAATAACCAAAGAAAATTTTAATATTCAAAAAATTTGCCTACTGAATGAGTTCATATTTCATAGTTTCTAAGGAAAGTATTGAATACTAAGACATAAATCTCAGGAAAGTACAATTCACATATGGAATATAGCTCAACTGTCATTTCTCTTATGTGTAGTTGATTCTATATTTTTTTGCCATTTAAGCTTATTTTAAATTACACATCTGACTGTTCCCTGTCTTATAGTACTTGGATGTTTTCTGACACTAAATCCTAATATTTGATGTGGGTATTAGATCTTTACAAAAAGCTTGACTTTAGATGGAATAGAACAAGCAATTCAAAATTAATCTCAAAGAAAGAGAGAGAGAAAATTGAAAGCCAAGCACCAGAATGGAGTCAAAAATAATGTAAGCAGGCTCTCCTGTGTGTCCCTAAGTGTTCTCCCCATTTGCTCACACTGAGTATCATCAGTTACTATCAGGGGACTGTAAATCATGTGGCACATTCAGAGTGGTCATACTCACAGGGAATGAGAAAAGCTACAGTGATTTCCATTTGCTCTCTGACTTTGAACTTTAACTGCCGATGGATTTTACTTGATAGAATTTTCTGCTTGGACGATTTAAATTGATATGCTTGAAATTAAAAATAAAGATTCCGTAAGGTTTTATCCCCTTTTGGCTATTAAGATCAATGTCTGAACTTCACCAACTTACCAGTGCTTTTGTTATAACCAGTTAATGGGACTGCTCTTGTGTTTTACTATATGAACCATGAAAAGACTTGCAGTCTTCCCCTCCCTGCCCAGGCAGAATCCATTCAGGGGGTTGGGGAATTGTATCACAGAAAGCCTTGGAGTGGAGGAAGGTAAAGATGCTGCTGCCAGTTAGGCCCCAGGGTAACGTTCATCCCAAGGAGAATGTAGAAGGCCTGGTTGATGAGGCTCTTTGCGTTTTCTCTTAGAAGGCTATTAGGGCCCAGCTGCTTGATTGGCTTTTTCATCTAGAGACCATTGGGACCACTTCTACAGCTATCACTCTGTACGAAGCATCAGTCTAGCTCTAAATTGGACAGCCCACAAGTCACAGATCCAACACTTCTGGCACATGAAAGGGTGAACTCTAAGATGTGACAGAGATATGAAGCTGCATATCATCGATGTATCAATGTCTATCTTCAGCCAAAATTTCAGAGCTTTTGTTTAAGATTTCCTGAATTCTTTGTTTTACTTACCAAAAATAGACAAAAAGGTTTTAAAATAGAGTTAAAGTCTTCATTTTCCAGGCTCATCAGAAAAGAAAAAAAGGAGGCAAATGATCCAATTCAACACTGGCATGATATAGCTGAGCAGGCTCAGAGCCTCGGTTGATTTTAGTGAGGTATCTCCAGTATCAGACTTATTCTGATGGCAAGGAGTAAGTAAGCCATTTTTATCTACTAAACACCTACCAATGACTCTAATAGACAAGGCTGTCTCCAGTGTGTAGCTTCTCTCTTATTCCTACTTGGATTCCAGGTTTAATTGGTATGAATTTGATTATTTTCCCTCAAATTTGTCCTTGAAAACGCATTGCTAAAAGAGCAGGGGTTGAGCATTTCATTAAATGTAATAAATCTAGGTCGGACTTTTACTTTCCAATGGGCTACATGATTGCTGGTTTTATTAATTGAAACTAGAATCATTTTTATTTATAAAGCAATGAGAATTAACTTCAGTGCCCAGAACAGTGCCGATGAGCTAATGCCAATGAAAAAACTCTCTTGTAGCCTCTATAGAACACAAAAGTAAAGCCAATCCTCCCAGACTCCTGTAAATGGGCGCGGTAGCTCAATTCAGAATAGACACTCTCAAGTTAATAAGTCGTAGACCTGTGGTAAAATTGTGCTTCAGCATTCACACACACACACACACACACACACACACACATATATGTATATGTATATATATATGTATGTATATATATTATTGTATTTCAAGTCACCTGCAGAAAAAAGTGTGCCATTCCTTTTTCAATGTTGCATAAGAGTCATTTCCACATTTAAACTTCCCAGATTGCAGGCATTCTCTGACTGTAAATATCAAACATATTTTGGATAGTATGAAATTCTCATTTAAACAAAGGTTGCTTATACATTTATTTTAAGGGCATATATGAAAATCTTCATTTTTACTTTATTATTGTTAACCTCCATTAAAATATCTTTCCATACATTATGATGCAAAAATTAAAAAGCAGTCCTATCTCCCTCCATAAAACTCACAATAACAATAGTCCACGAACTCTTGCAGTTTTTATAGGATTTTTCATAAAGGAAAGAAAGTTTATAAGATGTTTTCAAACTGTTGAACTTCTATATAAAGATATTTTAAATTCATAGCTCTAGGCAATCAATTCTAATTACCTGGAATATTTGTAAAATTTCCTTTGGAATAGAACATTTTAAAAGATTGAGTCACATCAATTGAAAACTGGATATTTCATGTAATCATAACATTTGTAACTTAATGCTAAATTTAGGTTTAAAATAAAGTTGAGTTCCAAGTACACTGTGACGTTTTTATTGTGGACCTTACAATTTTTAGACAGTGCCTAGACTGGAAGCAAAGTTACAGTTCAAAAGTAACCACCCTAATTTATGGATTCAATATCACAGAACATAAAATTATGCATGGTAAAAAAATCTTTCAAATACAAGTATTATATAAAATGGTAAAAGGGAAGATTTGATCAAAGTGATCAAATAAAGTTAGCATGTTGACATTATATATACCACAATATCATGCTTTGAGATGTTAAACACTTCATTAAATGAGCGCTGCATTCTGGAGTTTCTTCCAATGTGCTACTTGACAATTTTCCTATTTCCTTTTCTTTCCTTTCAGCCACCTGACAGTACTTGCCAAAATTCCCAAATCTGAGTGTTGAAGACTTGAATCAACTTAGATTTGAACATATTTACTACTACCTTTATTTTATGGTATTAATTGGTTTATTAATTGCTTAAATATTTGTTCCATAAAGATGTGCTAAGATAAAGCAGCCTTAGAAAATATAGAGGGAAAAGCTATCTAAGATTTATTTCTAACTAAAATAAAAAAAGGGACAAGTAGTATTTTCATCAAGGACACTCTTTCATGCAGAGTCTGAACACATCTTAAACAAAGAGGGTATTTTTTTTTTTCTGTTACAACCAGAGTCTGTTTATATTAGCCAAGCTCACAGGAAGGCAAGAAACTACTTCCTCAATGGAAAAGAGGCAGAGATCATCTAAAACATTCTGCTTCCTCATGAAACTCTCACAGCAGCTTTACATTAATGGATTCCTCGTGATTCCCTGAAATCCAAATTCAACTATTTCTCAGTGTCAACTAGCTAGAACAGTTTTTCCCCCACTCCTTGAGTGGTCGCCTACTCAATGATACTCATTGAGTGTATGAGCATCAAGTGCATGCAAACTCCTCTCTTCCTTCAGTTATTTGGGCCTTCCATTACAAAAAACACCCGACTTTAGCTAAATAAATGAAGACTTGTTAGTTAGTTAGCTCACTAATTACAGATCAAAAGAGTAACAGATGGTTGTGAGACAGTGGATATCAACCAAACCCAGGTCCTCTGCAGGGGTAGTAGATGCTCCTCACCACTGAGTTCTCTGTCCAGGCCCAAGAAAAGACTTTTAACTATGATGTGCCTTTCCTCTTGTCTAGTACTTATTATCTCCATGTTCTGAGGACTCAGTGGACAATGGCTTCACTCTTTTAAGTTCAAGGTTCTACAAAAGATTCTGGCACTTTTATGGGTTAACCATTATTAGTTTTGTATGGAAAAGGTGAGGGAACACTGGTTCTATCTTGATAACTTTCCTTAAAAAGTATCACCCTGTGATCGGTACATGGTTAATCTGGAAATCTTCTAGAATCTAAATAAAAGATGGTAATGCTTTGTTTAATTTTTATCTCATATTCTCTTCTCTTCAGAAGAATTGATTTTCTCCACAATCAAAAGGGTATCTTTAGCTGCCATTGATTCTTACTTGTGTATTATTCATATGACATCAAAAAAATTTAATGTTCTCTTTGCAAGTGAATAAACACAGTAAAAAAGTCAGTGAAATGTCAAACCTGAGAGTGAGAGGTTCATAATACCCTGACAGCTACAAAACTAATGGCTAAAACTGTCTTATGGCCATGTGCTTTGAAATATCGAAATAGTGGCAACCAACTTATAAAATTTTGTTTTATTGGATAATATTAAAGGTTTACAAGAATTTAGCCTGTTCCTATGTGTTCATACCTCTATTAAATTCATATGGAGTGTCAAGTATAGAATTTCCACATATATATTTATGTCTATAATAAATAAAATGATACTAAAGCTTTTAAATTCCTTAAGGACATAGAGCAAGCAGATGCCAAGCAAGCTCAAAATTCAGTATTTTAAGACAATAGATTCTGCAAAATAAGTTATGATTTTATGGGTAGGCTTGCAAAGTTATTGTGATATCCTTGAGATACACATTCAAATATACATTCCTTCTGATTTGGTATGTTGTTCAACACAAACTGCCAGCATAGTTCAATTTACAGGAAGCAAAGCAAGACATCTCATTAGTGAGAGAATAAATTTGTGAAACCAATCTTAATTTTATGTCCTTTAAAAGATACATTTATACACTATCATTCTTTAAAGACATTAGACTCATTCAAGCATGATAGGACCCGTGAAGTACCATTAATTCAGAGCTAGAAGCTGAAAGTATTCTCAAAATTCAGTGAATTTTCAGACATACCTGATTAACTCTTAAACCAAAGGATAATTTTCAAAAAATGATAAAATTACATAACAACTTAGCAAATTAAATTTGGAACACTAGAGAGGTAGCCATGTTGATATAGTACTTGTAGTGTAAGCATGAAGGTAGGAGCTCCACCCCTAGCCTAGTATTGGAGGAATGGAAATGAAACAATCCCTGGGATAAGCTGACCAGCCAGCCAGGTAGAGTCAATGACCCTCAGGATCAAGGAGAGATCTTATCCCAAATATAAGGTGGAAAGAGTGAAGATGATAGACATCATCAACCATATGGTATCAATATGAATATTGCATGGATGCATGAACATGTACACATATACACACTCAAAAATAGATGCAAATCTGAGCTCTTATATAATATAAATAAAATTTAAACTTAAATTGACCAGTAATTACCTGGTCAATAGACCTTAGTGACTTAGTTGATGTTATTTATTACTTCTTTCATTATCATTTAAATGTTTATACTTATGTATTTGTGTCTGTAGGAGGTGAGAGACAAGTGTGTTTGTGTGTGTGTGTGTATGTGTGTGTGTGTGTGTGTGTGTGTGTGTGTGAAAGCATTTCTGTATGCATACCATGGTATGCTTATGGAGGTCAGAGGTCAACTTGATGTGAATCTCAAAGACCTAACTTTACAACATGTGACTTTACCCACAGATCCTTCTCTCAGGCCCATTTTCATTTTTTAAATATGCAACTGAAACTCCTGATTGGTATTTAGGGTATGCTTGGCTATATACCCTGCTATACTTCATTATATTATTAATTTTATATCCTCTGGACATTTAATTTGAACTTTAGGACAATAAATATGCATATAAGAATCCACAGAAATATAAAATAATGATATGAAATGATAGAAATGATAATCTCAAGAAATTAAAAATGTTTTGAGTACTATTTAACAAACTGATCTTTACTCTTGGTAGACTATGGCACATATTTGTTGGGTTTTATGGGAACAGATATTGAATATAGTTATATTTATCTTGTCAGGAAACAATTATTTCAACATAGATATTTATTGTGAACCACACACATTCACAATGCATGTGTGCATAAGCATGGCTTGTATAAGCTTGCATGTGTACTGGTAGGTAGAGTAGATGACCTGAGCATTATGCTGCTTTGTATCTTCTAGTTCCAAGGCACTTATGAACCTAGAGTTTGTGCTTAAATGAAGTTCAAACATACTCTGTATACTTCCCATGGGTTTTATGTGTCCTAATGAGGACAATTACTTACGTTCATGCCATGAGCTGTTCAACCCAATTTTTAAATCCTGTGATTCACTATTCAATATCAATACAAAGTCAATTTGTATAATGAAGAACTTGAAGAATATATTAACTAATAATTACCTGGGTAAGCATATAATTATTTCATTAAGATTTTAGTTGTAGTAAATCAACACTTAAAAATGAAAAATTCTTTAATTTTGCTACCACTGAAATATATATAATTGGGTGGTTTTCATGAGGTATTTCAGATATCACAGGAGAACCAAAGAGTGATTGGCAAATATTTTATTTATGCCATACCAGGAAAAATATAATTTGAATAACATTTAAGTATTTTAAGACCAACTGTCTTTTCTAAAAGGAGATGTATAAATTCTACCTTAAAGAGAGTTTAGCAAGGTCATTAGGGCAGCTGACTCTGTTGTCCCATTTTGTATATTTGAGACAAACATCTGATGGTATGAAGTTTATCATGAATATTTTGGAAAAAAATGTGACATTTTCCAAACTCGTGGCTATGGACTGGGTGGCTATTGACTAACGTCTGGTTGCCAGTAGGTCCTCAGTAGCTTGACTGCAGTAGTAGTTCTACAGTATCCTGCTCTGCAGAACTATATACTGCATGTCATTTTTCCTCTGTCAAGTTATTTTCATTTCTATTTTTCCATAGAGGCATATTTTTCACTCCTTTGAATTTTGATTATTTTTCTTGATGAAAACCATGAAATGAGGCCTCACTTGTGTAGTCAAGAGTGACTTTAAGCTCATGGTAATCTTCGTGTTTGAACCTCCTGAATACTGGGATTGCAACTGTGAGCCAAATCACCCAATCCCTTTTCATCAGTACATGACTTAATACAATCTATTTTCTCTAGAAATACAGGCACAAAAAAGAGAATTAGTATGTATCGGGATCTCAAGACACTTCCTTTAAGGTTGGCAGGGAAACCTTCTGAAAATCCTTATGATTATTAATAGTGCAAGGACATGAGGTGATACCGAGGGAACAAAAATGAGAACGAAAAGGACCATCAGTGAACACGAAACCATGCTTCAAGTTCCCTAGAATGTATGAATTATTGTATCAAATATCACAACTTAGTAGTCCAGTAATTTAGTATATTTCATAAATTAATTTTACTTAGGCTCCTCTCACTGAAGCTAACAGTTCTGAACAGGTAGCAGTTTAGAATTTGAATAGTGAATTGACATTAATCAGCAATGATTAACCGCTATTTGTTATATCCATCAGGCGTATTCTAACCTCTTTATAGTGTTAAGACTCATTAAATCACCTTAGAGGGAACTCTGCTATCCAGAAAGATTATGTAATTGGTTAAGGGTACAAAAAGTAAAGGGTAAAATTCAAATGTGACCTGTCGTTGATGATATATGACCTCTTTTGACATGAAGTTTGATTCAGTTAGTTAGCAGCCAACTCATTTAATCTTACGGTAACTTCATGTTACATCCTTACAAGAAATTTACAATTTCCTACTTCGAAGACTATTGTAAGAATTGAAAGAGGAATGTTCTATAGAAGTGTTTTGAACACTACACATCAATATAGCAAAATTGATGCAAAAGTATAAAGTATATTAAAGCCATCTCCAAATATAATTGAGTTACAACAAAACTGGGTGAATATCTTTCAGTCACTATCTCAGAAGCGAAGATGAAAGAGTCAGTTCTTGTGCCAGGCAATAGCTTTTCATCTAAATTAAAATAAATGAAGTGTCTACATTTCCTAAACACATGATAAAAACAGTGACTGAGAGAAATCAACTTATACCTCAGATGGCCTCAGAATTTAAAAATTTCCTCACTTAATATATTTCAGTCTCTTTAATGTTTATTTTCCATCTAAATGTCACCTGACTGCTACTGCACATATTGTAATAATTAAGTATTCTGGATGGCAAAACTTGACATTGTTAATAAAAGTACTTATAAGTATTAAATATGGAATATATATATATATATATATATATATATCCAAATTTTCAAACATCTACTTTCTGCTTATCATGAGCAGTGCTTGCTTACCACCATGGAATATGGGTCTATCCCCCACAGCCATAACACATGTAATGTAAAGGCCAAGCTATACATCTATGCTCTATTCCTGCTATAAATAAGAAATAAAATACTATAATGTATTGTAAAGAAATGTAAAAAATTTCTTCATGTATTTGATTATCCATAAAACCCTGACATGACCAGTTAATATTTATGCATTTAAATATTCAAACTAATCTTTAAGAATATTAGCAGACAGTGACATTAAACACTATTGTGATTAATTACACAATAAGTACATAGATCCTGATTATTATCAACCATGATTCAGTTTCCAGTTCTAAGCATTATATTCATAACTATTATTTAAAGTTTCAAATATCCCTAGATTATAAACGGCAACTCTGATTTAAAAATGAGTCAGCAGCTAACTTATTTACTCTAGCCTTGTGATGACTCATGGTCTGTGAAAACTTTCCCCATTAGATTGTTATGGCTCTTCATATTACATTAATCAAAATCTCATAGACATAAAAGAAGTCTGAAAAAAACAAGGGAACTGAAGAATGAAAAGAAAGAATATATTGGATAGAGAATGTCACAAAAGAGTCACAGCAACTGTATATTAAGTGTACTTCCGAAGTTTTACATCAGTCTCTTTAAAGCTCTCCTGGTACTAAACAGTTTACCCAAGAAAATTCCAAATGGTCAATAAAAATCTCTGAGGATAACTTCTTACCACGTGTGAAAAGTACTTAGCGGCCTTTTTATAAGGACTTATAATCAGCCAAAAATAAAATGTTATGTATAATGTAATCTGTATGTTTTGGTTTATAGTGGTGCATTAATGAGCCATGACAGAGTAATTCTTTTTATCATCCCTTAAAATTGAACAGACGCATAGCTGGTGATTTATTTTCACCCGATTTGAGTTTTTATACATATGCAATATAATTTAAACTCATTTATATTCATGTGAGTTGGATTTCAATTTAAGGTCTAGAAGGATTGATTTCATTAAATATTTTCTGTTTAGTCAAAAACTCTGAACACACATGAATATTGCAACCAGTATCCTTTTAAGATTTTCAACACTGGAATATTAATTATTATAGTGGGGAAAATGTACAAAAGTGTTTTATATTAAAATTCACTAAATAAAGTGTTTGAAAAGCTGGACTCATAGTCCTAAATAAATGTAGTTTGATTTTTCCAGCTGTCCTTTACTAATGTTGCTATGAATCTACAAGCTGTTTTCCCAGGAGGGGATGCTGGGGGAAGTCTTAAGAAGATCCAGAGCTTTCCTGGTCATTCCTTAGATATTGAAAGCTACAGTCTGGGCTTTGATCGCTGCTTGACTGCTCAGTGAGTGTAGAGATGAAGCAGCCTTGGACAGAGTCCTCTCCCCACACCTCAGCAGCTTCAGTTTCTTTGACCAGTGATGCTGGCTCATGGCTACCCATAAGAAATGGGGATGGGAAAGCACAAATGGCATTTCCCAGTAAGGACATTTGTTGCTGAAGCTGTTGTCATTTCTCATAGGATATATTGTGCTTTCTTGTAAGCAATGGCCATTCCTTTAATGATAAAATACCTTCATGTATTCATTGAAAAACTGACTTATGGAACTAGAATGTCTTTAGAAAATGTGAATAAATGTACTGTAAGATTTAGGATTGGGGTCAAATTTTAAAGAATTTAATTTACAGGGGTGGGAAGGGTGTCATTTATAGTAAAAAATATTAATATCCTGATACCTCTGTTTCTCAGTCTCTGTCTGTCTGTCTGCCTCTCTCTCTCTCTCTCTCTCTCTCTCTCTCTCTCTCTCTCTCTCTC
>JADRCD010077047.1:0-13440 GCA_019843815.1 Montemys delectorum | reverse complement strand
CTCTCTCTCTCTCTCTCTCTCTCTCTCTCTCTCTCTCTCTCTCTCTCCGTGTTTCTCTCTCTGTCTCTGTCTCTCTCTTTCTGATTCTCTGTCTCTTTCTCTCTCTGTCTGTCTGTGAGAGAGAGAGAGGAAAAAGAGAGAGAAAGAGAATATATACATATATATACACATATACACACACACATATATATATATTCTGGTATACATACACACACATATATATATTATGTAATATATATATATATTATTCTTGCAAAAGGAGACTTCAAGTCATGGTGCCAGCAAAGCATTCATTATTTGATGTTTTTGTTTTACTGCTTTGGACACATAGAAATGTGAAGTTGGAGAATAATAAATATCATAAAACTTATTCAAATTAAAAATCATGGTAAAATCTCCTGCAAATTAGTGAGGCATGCTGGGAGACTCAACTCAAAGTCTGTGAGTGAACAGAGGTGGAGATAGTCAGGATTCTAACTCTCATGTGAACAACTAACTTTCCAGATTAATTGTGGGCAAGAGACAGACAGCCCTGCTCCTTGCTATGAACCAGGATCACAGGATCCAGTGAAAAACTGAACAAGCCAGATGAACACCAGAAGACAGTACTCACACTTGAAGCTCTTTAAGGTGAAAGCTTTAGGAAAGATTTTTTTTTTCAATCAACAATTAAACCAAACCATACAACAGCTCCGTGCTTGAGACTGGGATGGCTTTTCAAAGTAAATGAGGGGAAGAGCCGGCAAGGCAAAAATAAAGATGCTGATAGAGTGTTGGCTAGAAATGGGGCTAGAAGGAAGGAGACACTGGAAGTCAAGAATGTCCCTCAATGTAACCCAATCACAAACGAACACACATGGTATGCACTCACTGATAAGTGGATATTAGCCCAGAAGCTCGGAATACCTAAGATACAATCCACAAACCACATGAAACTCAAGAAGAAGGAAGACCAAAGTGTGGATACTTCAATCCTTCTTAAAAGGGGGAACAAAATACCCATGGAAGGAGCTGCAGAGACAAAGTGTGAAGCAGAAACTGAAGGAAGGACAAGCCAGAGACTGCCCTACCTGGGGATCCTTCCGATATACAATCACCAAATCCACACACTACTGTGGATGTCAGCAAGTACTGGCTGACAGGAGCCTGATATAGCTGTCTCCTGAGAAGCCATGATATACCCGACTAATACAGAAGTGGATGCTCACAACCATCCATTGGACTGAGACAGGGTCCCCAGTGAAGAAGCTAGAGAAAGGACTCAAGGAACTGAAGGGGATTGCAGGTCCATAGGAGGAACAATAACGAGATATGCTGCCCATCTGGTGGTCCAGTGTTTGAGAGATCTCAGGGGTCCAGATTAATTGAGCCTGCTGGTCCTCCTACAGGATCGCCCTTCTCTTCAGCTTCTTTCAGCCTTCCCTAATTCAACAACAGAGGTCAGCTGCTTCTATCCATTGGTTGGGTGCAAATATCTGCATATGACTCTTTCAGCTGCTTGTTGGGTCTTTCAGAGGGCATCTTTTAAATAAATATTTAAATGGCTTTTAAAATTGACTTTTAAACACAATCCAGTAACTAAACAAGAAATCAAGAATTTTTTTCATTTTTATACTATATAATTTTAAAGTATGTTTAAAACTTATACTTAAAACATGTATTTAAAAGGATTAAAAAAAACCAAAACATCACCTAAGGAAATTGGTGATTTTCCCCTCAAACAATCTAGTTCTATGACTTAGAGATTAGTAGATAACAGAAGTCATATATGTAATCACAATAGGGACGGTTAAGCATTTACTTATGGAAAGTAATGGATGTCAACAGATTCAGAAGAAATGTCTTTGAGTGAGTGACTTTGGCAATTTGCTTTCTTCTTTCTACCCTTTCCCCTCTTACAGTCTATGGAACTTACAAGAATGTACTATAATACGTTCTTTGCTAAGCAATGTGTCTTCCGCTGATAAATATAAACTCTGGGCACCAGGTACGATGTGTGTATTGTTGTGTGTTCATTATCTTTAACTACGATGTGTGTATTGTTGCGTGTTCGTTACCTTTCACTTTCTCTCCCTGATATGGCTGCCCGTTATATGTCTGCTTCATACGTCAGTACTATCCAAGTTATGAAATGAGAGTAGTGGCTTTCCAAAGAATCTTTATTTTCTCAGAAAAAGAAAAAATATCAGATAAAATTTAGAATTTAACTTTTTAAAATTGCGATAAAAATAATCTGCAGAGTAAATGACTGGAAAAACAGAATTTGGAATCAAGTGTCATATTTTGCTTTTTCTAGCAATCCACTATTTTACATATTTGAGATGTATAAAGATGTTTATTTTACCATATTTAGTTTTTAAAGGGCTTTGAGAACTTCTATCAGTGTTATTTTTCTTTTTGTGGCTTCCCAGCTAAATATTTCATTGTATAGTGAAAGTAAAATTTCTTCATTTATTTTCCTCCTTTAAAAAAATTAATTCAGGGACCCAATATACTGGGAAGGATCTGGGTTGCCATAGAAACTAAGAGGAACCCAACTCAGTGATGAACAAGCATATTTAAGCTCTATTTAGTGATTGGTTTCAAATAGACTAGTTTCACATAATTATTTTTATTGCCTGCTTCTGAGCTTACACTATAAAGTCTTCCCCATATTTCTTTTAAGAATTCCACATCCAGCTGGGAGTGGTGGGGCACACCTCTAATCCTAGCACTTGGGAGGCAGAGGCAGACAGATCTCTTATGAGTTTGTGGCCAGCCTGTCTACATAGTGAGTTCCAGGACAAAGAGCTCCAGCCCTGCTCTAGCATGAAGCTAACAGATGTATGAATTGAAGACTCACAAGTACCCACGCATATTGTTATGTCCCTTAGCAGAATCTCCTTAATATACTACTGTTTATGAAGGAATGGCAGGCAATATTTTCCAACTTTTCACCTGTTCACCTGACTTCAGTAAAATATGTTATTCCTAGTTCACTAACATCTACTTCAAATAATGAATGTCAAGCATGTTGACATGAGAAGATTCTCCAGTCCTTTATTGTGTCACCAGGAAAAAGTTTATGTCATTATTAGGATATAGAAAGTAGTAAGAGTAATTAAAGAAAATTATAATTTTCAAATACTTAAACAAATAATTGTATTTAAAGTTATAATTAGGCGGATAACCATAGCTGTATATAAGGTGTGTGGGTGACAGGAAGACCCGGGACTCAAGCTCATCTTTGGATTCATAGAAAGTTGAAAGCCAGCTTGGAGTAACTGAGAACTTGCTTCAAAATGAAATTAGCAGGATGGTGTGGCAAAATTAAAGAGAATGTGGAAGTCTTATCAGTATAAAACCACAGTATATAGCTGTTTGCAGGTATAAAAATATAGGTTATTAACTATTGGATTTGACTTGGGCCATCAATTCTAGCTAATTTCTAAAAATTTTGCTGGGTTGCCATTTCAGCATTAGAAATCTATTGTGAAAGACTGCAAGTCTCTGGGGAAAGTACCAACTCCCAACTATAAGCCCCTTTCAAGTCTAACTGGTTATGACACAAAATGCTTGCCTGAATGACCTCAGATGAGTAAGATAATGAGTCAGTTGACAACCATGTGCGTTAAAAGCCAGCCCAGTGCTATGAGACAGTGAAATCTGCAATAAGTCAACAGAAGCAAAGGCTGCTGGCATTTATTAGGCGTCAGTGTTTTATAATTGCTTCTCTGGAATCTATTTGAGGTCTTAAGTCTGGTCATCTGATAGTCCATATTGCATTGGAAATAAATAGTGGGTCAGGCAAGCCAGATAGCCGCAGTCTTCTCTTATCAGTGGGATTATGATCCAGCACGCAACAGACTCTTGACATCAAGAATTTAAGCCATTTGTTCTCATCAGAGATGTCAGCAATCCTAACAAAGATTAGTTTTCTTCTTTACCAAGCTGAGACCATTCTCTTTCTTATTTAAGGAAGCCTTTTACATCTCCCCTTTCTATTATCTGAATTGTCAATGTGACTACACTTGCACTTTAGGTTACATATTAACCAAAATAAATTTACTTACACTGTGGGATGCAGTGAAATTGAGTCTGATAACTCAGATGGTTACTATGTACCATCTAAAAGTAGTACATACAGCTTGGATACCGTGGATGAAGACATGCTTAATACCCTAATGCGGTAGACAAGATGTCATGAAAATCACACTACTTTGTGTTACAAAACAATGTGCTGTTTATATTTTAGAATGGTCTACTTAATCTTTTTTGACTATGGTTGACTGGTAAGAAATGAAACCACACAAAAGGGGTTTAGCACTAAAGCTGGAAAAGCTGTAGAGCCTGAAGTGTATTTACCTACACCCACATTCGAGTATGACACCAAATTTGCTGATATTTTCTCCATGCCGAATTATCCAGATTTTCCTAACTACTTGAAATTACATTATTTCCTCAAATAATCTAAAACTAAGGGGGTAATACTCATTGAAATTTGTCCATTGTATACACTCTAAACGTGTTTATTATACTTGCATTGAGATGTGTGACTTTCTTTACAGGAAAGCTCTAACGATTACAGTAAATGTATATCATGTGATTCTAAATTCTTGGAACACAGTTTGGCTGATACTGAAGCCTCCTGAAAGGAACCATTGCATAATAATATATTAGGTTAAATAATATTGACTTTAACTATATGGTAAATTCTGTTTGGGGGAGTGGCTGAAAAAAGTTAAGAGTGATGGTCAAATGATACACAATTTGCATGTACATTTCATTTAAATTATATTATAGAAAACTATAAAGAAGCATTTAATAAAATTAATTTTATTTCAGTTGAAGTCTTGGATGAAAATTTACTGTGGTTATATGGAGTGAACTGTTTCAAGAATGTAGAATTTATATGCTACTACTTTTGTATTTGGTAGCCACTTTAGTCATAATATGGGGAGATCACCTTTGGTAAACAAATTAATTATGCACTCATGCAATAGCTGCGAGTTGATGTAGGACAGAAAAAAACCAACTGTGTAGTATAAACTATCTATATTTTACAAATATTAAACTAAAAATTCCAAGGAACTCACAGAGTTTGAATGACTCATGAGCTGAAGTCATGAATTGTAGTAGAAAAAAAATCCCTTTCAAATATAACTTGAAATGTAAAATCCTAAACTACCAACATGAAGGTTTTATTATCTTGCAGACCTAGCAGCTTCCTTCAGCTGGTGTCTCCATCCAATACGGAACAAAATGTATCAACCCAAAGCCATCAGAATTTAAAGGAACTTCAAGTCTATCCTTGAGAAAATACATGGTTGATCACTTACTTTAGTATATGATACTAAACATTTAGATGAGCAAATATTTCTTTTAGTTCACAGTTTGGCAGTCAAATACCTTACCGTGGCATTTGACTCATGAACTGGGGATTAGAACATCACAGTTGTCAAAGAATGTGATGGGAATGGGTCTTATCTTATAGTGAACAAGAAGTTGAACAAATATGGCGGGAAGGGACCAGACATAATGAATCCTCAAAGTTTAATACACAGGGAATACTTACATCCAAACTTCAGTGCATGTCAATAATGTATCTTTCTAAGCATAATATATTATTATTATGTATATTATCACAGTAAATGGATAATGAATAGAGAAATGTGTCAGGGAACGAAAATCATTATTTTAAAATTTAAAAATATCATCTGTTGGTATTTCTTAATTTTAAAATATATGAAATTCTTAGGGAAATGGATGGATCTGGAGAGTATCATCCTGAGTGAGGTAACACAATCACAAAAGAACACACATGGTATGCACTCTCTGATAAGTGGTCATTAGCCCAGAAGTTCAGAATACAGGAAGAACAACCCACAAACCACAAGAAACTTAAGAAGGAAGACCAAAAGGTGGACATTTCATTCCTTCTTAAAAAGGGGAATCAAATACTCATGGAAGGAGTTGCAGAGATTAACTATGGAGGAGAGACTGAAGGAAGGACAAGCCAGTCTAAATATAGCTATCTCCTGAGAGGCTCTGACAGTACCTGACTAATACAGATATAGAGGCTCACAGCCATCCATTGAACTGAGTACATGGTCCCCAGTGAAGGAGTTAGACAAAGGTTCTATGGAGCTAGAGGGTTTGCAGCCCCTTAGGGAGAACAACAATATGAACTAACTAGTACCCTCAGAGCTCCCAGGGACCCAACCGCCAACCAAGGGTGGGGTGGCAGGCATGGGGATGGGGGAGGCAACAGAAGTTTGTTCTTGTTGTTTTTGTTTGTTTGTTTGTTTTTTGGAGGGAAAACTGGGAAAGGAGAAATTGACGTGTAAATAAAGAAAATACCTAATTAAAAAAAATTTAAAAAATATACCATTTTCATAGTTGAAAGTGTCAAAGTTAGTAAATAAAATATATTCTAGTTTAAAAACTAAAAAAAAAAAATCAAAAAATAAAGGAAGGAAAAGAGAAATGATCAGGATCAGGGTGATTGCCTTCTTTACCACGAGGAAAAGCATTCACTGCAAATAGCCCCATTCTATGACTGCTAACGTGGAAGACACGCATACCAAGTTCAACAAGGTTAGAGTTGCTACTGTGGACTGAGTAGGCAGAGGGGAAAGACTTTCCATTTCTTTACCATGTCAATTGCTTAGGAATAGCAGGCCTAAGTCATTATTAAGAGTCACTTTTTAGGGGGGATATGCCGTGGAATGAAAGGGGATGAGATTTTCAGAATATCCAAATAAACTGTTCATGGTTCCGCTTCATTTTGGTCTCTCGAAGACCTGTGATACTTTCCTTAAATGTTATCCTGAGCCACGTAATAAGTTCCAACTATTGTCTGTGAGGATATGAGTCCCAGCCTGTGAAAGTCAGGAAAGTCCAACCCAGAGGTTTGTTACAGTCCTCACTTCTCTGATCCAGTCCAGAGGCTTATAGTTCTCATCTCTTAGAGTCTCTGAAAAATATCAGAGACCCAGAGCCACAGGAACAGGGAAGAGACGCTAGCTTCAGAGCCATCACATTAGCAAAATCAGCATGATGTAACCATAACAGTGAGAAAGATTTGCTACAATTATTTTTATCTTTATTTTTGTTATTAGTTCTGAGAATCACATCAAACTCTAACCCTCAAACATGCTGGAAAAATGTTTGGCTACAGAGCAATGCCATTCCTTTAACCCAATGTTAACCTACACAACTATCTCCCTGATTTTAACTTCTACTCCAATGCTACCCAAAGATCTGGTCCAGAATTGACATCTAATAACTATGCAATTCACCCTAAACGGCTCTTCAGAAATTCCACTGAAGACACCTTACATTGATCCAAACTTGTCTCAAACAGCAGCTGCAGAAGCAGCAAGTTTTGAATACAAAAGCAGAAAGTTTTGTTCTTTGTCCTGGCTTCCTTTCCTTTCCTTTCCTTTCCTTTCCTTTCCTTTCCTTTCCTTTCCTTTCCTTTCCTTTCCTTTCCTTTCCTTTCCTTTCCCTTCTGTTTTTTGAAGATAATTTTGTAATTATACTTATGAACAGAAAACTTAGTGTATATTTAACCGAGTTTGGTAGCGAGTTCTTTAGCATTTGCCTTTTCCAGCTTGGCAATGAGAGCCACAGACTTAGGACCCAGGACATTGCCTCCCAAATGGTGGCAGATCTTGTCATATCTGTCATTATAACTGGTCGTAATAGCTTCCACCAGCTTAGCCAGGGCACCCTTGTCTTCTGAGTTAACCTATGTGAAGGCAACAGTAGTGCATCTCTTCCTGTGGACCAGGCACCCCAGTCTGGCCTTTCCTTTGATGATGCAATAGGCCACCCCCATCTTTCAACACAAGGCAGGCAGGAAAAACAGCTCACTGGGGTCTACGTCATGGCTTACATTTCTATCCTTTTCTATTCTAGTTCTCAAGTGGGATGATCTCAAGTTCCCAACATTCGCGATCTTCATGAACCTTCCAGGCTCACACAGAGATACTGTGCATAGAGACTGAAGTCTAAGCACTTGGGCTTCTCCTCACTGAGCCACATGGAGTTACTTTGAAAAAAAAAGCCCCACTATTTTAGAATGCTTTTTCTACAAACATATTTCTCATAAAAACCAACCACATAGTACTCAAATATCCCTTTTTCTTTTAAAAGGAAAACTTTCAGAGGCTACACATGAAAATGTACCTTCTATATTTTTGATAAAAACTTCTGATTGAAATGCTGTATGCAATATGCACTACTTAAGGCATGAAATTGTACATTAAACAGAAGATACATGAAAATTCACACATATAAAATGTACACAGTTTACATATAAAATGTCTATTGTAAATAATTTCTCTATTCTCTATTTATTTTATTTTTTTGCATTGTGTGATACAGTCTTGCCATTTGTAAAAAATGTATTATTTAAAAATATGTCATGTTTCACTCATTTTTATTTCTCCAGTATTAAATTATTCAAAATATCTGCCAGTATTTGGTATCAGAACCTGAAAATCTAAATTTTAATTGCATGCGTTACTTGTAGAAATCTGACCTATAGTCCATGTCTCTATCTAACCTTTTATTTTTTTCTTTCTGATACCAACACTAAATCATTGGTGATTAAACTGGCTGCTTTATATACATCCTAAATTTTGAGAGTAATATTTTAATTTTCAGTTAATCTTTTATTTTTTTAAAACATTTTTTGCTAGTTCTCAGAACTTTTACATGAAACAGGGTTTACTTTAGACTTGAGATTATTTTACATTAACAATCTAAAAGATAAAAATAATCTAAAAACGGCTTTAATCATTTGGTTCAATACACATTTTAAAACAAAACTGCCAATTTGTTTGGAGGAAAACGCTCTTGGGTGACATTCAGGAATGAATAAAATAATTTCATGTGTCCTACATGCTGATAGGATGAAGGATTATAACCTCATAAGGAAAATGAAAAAATAGCAGACTTTAAACACCAGTTATGGTCTTTAAGTCATTGCTCACGAGCATGTTATAGCCAGTTATGCAACACACCTATGTAACAAACAAACCAGTTTGTTTGGGGAAATAAAGTAAAGCAGGCGGTTGGAAACTCAGCCCCGAGTGCCAACCAAACGATTTTAGAAGGAGCTATAAATGATAACATCTTCCAGCATTTTCATAACATAAAAAAATCCCAAGTGTAAACAAACATAAGCCACCTCACTTCATTCAACCTGAAGCAAGAGGATAGATTGGAAATTAATTCACTGCTTGAACACATTTGTATGGTGAAAAAAAAATGTTTATGCAGCGAAAGTTTTAAATGAAAAGTTCAAATGTATTTTACTAAACTCAGTGGGGGAGAAGTATTTGCCTATAACATGTAATATCCTGGGCTCTATTCCTAGCATACCTGAAACAGACAGACAGACAAACTAACAACAACAAGAAAAAGTTATGTGTTTGCTTTAACTTTTTGTTGTTCCTGTTTTGAGTCAGGGGCTCAGTTGCTCGTGCTGACCCCAAATCATCTAGGAAGCTGAGAATGTCCTCTGATTCCCTGTCCTCCTGTTTATAATACCAAGTGCGAGTATCATAGTCATGTATCAACATCCTGACCTTCAATGATGTAAGAAGTTAAAATTCTTTTGCTCTAAGCTTCAGTTATGATCTCTCCTAAAACAGGATAAGCCCATGATATCTAATGTGCATTAATTTAAGAATATTTTTGCCTTATTATTGTTTAGACTGAGATGGCTTAAGGCAAGTATGTCTTTTAACTGATGCAAACATTTACGCTCAAAAATTGCATCCAAAAAACCTTGTAAACTGTGGACTAAGCATTATCCCACTGTTTCCTCATACACTAAAAAATGTCATTATGAAGAATATGGAAAAATTTCAACACTTGCTTGATACTGGCTGCATTGTGCAGCCAAGCACAAAGGAACACTTTGGTTTACTTTGTATCATTTATCAATACTCCTGTGTTTCCAGGCATATTCTCTACTTAAATTGACAACTGGCAATTTCTAATTTAGTTGAAATTTTTCAAAAATATATTTTTCATATATATTTTTCAGTGCTTCGTAAGAAGTGAAACTGCACTGTATATGGAATGGCTTAGCTGAGGGATTATATAGGGCAGTTGGTCGTTTGGGTTTTGCTTGTAGATTTGTTTTGGTGGTGTTGTTTAATTAACTGGCATTTTTTTGTTAATTTATTGTTTGAGAATTTCTCATTCATGCATATATCCTGCTTTGATATGTCAATTTCCTTCTGAGTTCATGATATTATTAATTCTAGTTCTATGGCAGTAGGAGGGGAGGCAAAGTAAGTGAGAGATTCATGTTAAACTTTTACAGTGTTTCAACCATTTTTGCATGTTTGTGTGTAGTTCTCAAACTTATTTTGACTACAGTGGAAAGTGGAATGTTTTCTTGAATTTCTTCCAATTCATAACAACTTTCAATCTTCCTCTTCAGTGTGCGAACAGTAACAACCTCAGCTAAACAGTCGCCAGCTCTAGATTTGTGCTTTCTATGCTTCCAAGGTGATAACAGGTGTCTCAAGGTCTTTAGCAATTCCCACAATAAAAAGTTCCATAAGGAGGAGCACTGAGATCTTATAAATGACATATATAAAGCATTATAGAATAGATCCTCTTAGTTGCCTTAAATACATAGCTCAGAGAACAGCTCCATTTGCATTGCTGTTTGTTGACTGCCACATCCAGGTCTAGAATTTCTACAGTATCCACACTGAAACTCTGTGGTATCAAACCACAAGACTCATTTGTTCCTTCCTTCTACCTCAGTAACCACTAGCCATGACATTTTCCTTTATCCATTTGACTATTCTATAGACCTCAGAAAATGAGAATCCTATAATATTTCTCCTCTTGTTTCTGGCTTGATTTTTTTATAGCATTATGCCAGGAAGTATCCTTCATATGAAAAAATGATAACAGGACATTCCCTCTTATTTAAGGCTGAATAATATCTCAAGTGTGTATATGCCACCTTTTTTTCTCACTTATCATTTGGTTTTTCTTCCTTTCTTGGGAATTATTGTAAATAATGCTGCTATGAATGTAAATGTGCAAGTATATGGTTTTCAATTCCTTTTTGTGGATATGCCCTGAATGTCAGGCTTTTGTTGCTACAAGACACTAGCAATGCATTTTTTTAGGTGCAGAATTCAGTAATTCCTTGATCCTTTTATTGCCACATCAGTCTGAATTCCATCATCCATTAAATAAAGTCTAATAATCGTATTCATAGACTGTGTTGTGCAGCCTGCGATTGATAGACAGCACTGGCTTCAAATCCTCCTGCTGTTCTTCCAACACTGAAGCCTGGTTACCAAAACGGCAGAATTATAGAAATTACTTTCATTTACAAAACACCATAAGAAAGAAAGAAGAATTTTCTGAAAAAGAATTAAAACCTTTTTATTGACAGCGCACATAATTAGTTATTAATACCAACTTTGGTTAGTTACAGCAACTCTGGTCCTAACATATCATTTGAAATCTTTCTAATATGTTACACGTTACTCTGAAATTTCAGGAGCAATACATGATAAATTGAAATTTAGTGCACTCCAGAGAAAGCATTAAACCTTAGTTTCAATATTTAAGAAGTATCCATTTATACAAACTTACAGACCAATTTATAAAAAGAATATTTTCAGATAAATAAATACCTTTTCTCCCAACTACATTGTTAAACTTTCTGTTTTTACTTAAAACTTTGCATGTATTAATGCATCTCTTACTATAATAATGTATCATGAACTATGGATGCCACACAGCTTTCAAGCTACATAAAATTATTGATGGCACAATGATTACAGAATGCAAACACGTGTAACATGATTTGTTTGCGAAACAATAGATATTTTATGGCCCATTTCCCTCACAGAATGCTCAAACCCTTATTAAGTTTACCCAGGTCTTTGCCCTTTCATGTTCATATGGCTTCTATGTGCTGGGGCATGATGTGAATTAGATGTTAAATTTGACGAATTTCCCTTCCCATCTGTTGGTTCAAGGTAAAAGAGAAAAGTAAATGATCCCAACTTTCCTTTAATATCATTCTTCATGTTTCCCACACTCAACTGAATTTTATTACAGAATCATTCTCTGACTTCCTATTTATTTTATCCTTTGGTCAAACCTCAAGGCAACGCCTTTCATGAGTTCATATATTAAGTTTCTTTTATGGAAATGTCAAAATCGTCTCTGCACTGAAGGAAAGTTCTAGAGCCTATGCTCGCATAAACCTGTGAATTTACTCTGTGACATATATTGGCAATGCTGACATTTATTGCTCACTATGTGAGCAATAATGCAAAAGTGTAATTACTTTCTTTTAACATATAAATATATTTTATTTCAGGTCATTTACTTCTTATAAGAGCCATGAATGCTTCTCTGACTGTACAAGGGTACTAACGCTTCTATGGGAGTTTATACACAAATGATGAGATTAAAGCTTCAATTTGCTTAGTATCCCCCCAAGGTTACCTACAAGGTAAGGAGTAAATGAATACTTTATTCAACAAATCATTGAAGGGAGTACTTTCTCATATTATAAGTTAATTCCACAATAAAGAATAGTCTAGGAATGGTCTTCATTTCTGAGATTTCTCTGACAAACTACCCAAGGCTCTAGCTATTCACACCATGGCTGACCATGAACAGCCAAAGGACATCATCAGTGAGGTCGGATTTCTAGCTCTTACAGCCTGAATCTGGGTAGATCCCTAACATAAAGTATATATTGTAACTTTTGACCACACCTGTTCTAAGCTATCTTAATCTTTGGGAGTAATGTTTTTGAGCATATGGTAAACCACCTGCATTCAAACATGTAAAAAGAAAACTGTGTTCTTTGAAAATCATATTTGAATTTGGTGCTTCACAAGATGAATCAATCAGATGCATGGATGGAATCTCCACCCCTTTGTCTCCATACGTGGACTTAGCTTATCCATTGAACAGACTCCTGAATTAGATGATATGAGGTTGTGTTTGCTATTTAAGTTTTTGCAATACACAAGCTGTGGCCTGCCCTTACGTCCTGAATTTCCATGGCTCAGATATAGGTGGAATAAGAACAAGCATTCTAACTCCTTCATTGGGGACCGTGTACTCAGTTCAATGAATGGCTGTGAGCCTCTACATCTGTATTAGTCAGGTATTGTCAGAGCCTCTTAGGAGATAGTACACGGTCCCCAATGAAGGAGTTAGAGAAAGGTTCTATGGAGCTGAAGGGTTTGCAGCCCCTTAGGACGAACAACAATTACTAACTAGTATCCTCAGAGCTCCCAGGGACCCAACCACCAATCAAGGACTATACAGGGTGGGATTGAATGTACTAGGAGCAGGTATATAGTAGAGGATTGCAAATTCGATCATCAATAGGAGTAAAGGACCTCAGCCTTGTGAAGGCTTTGTGCCCCAGTGTAGGGGAAT
>JADRCD010077046.1:11938-27256 GCA_019843815.1 Montemys delectorum | reverse complement strand
CCCCCCCAGTCTTTTATTTTTAATATGCATGTATTCAATCACTTTAGTATTAATAAAAAAGCAATTGCAGGAATGTGATGAGTATAAACGTAAAAATATTGAAAAAACTATGGTCTTCCTTTTGTTTTTAAGATCAAGGGGACTCTTTCAGACTCACTCTTCATGCATATGGGCATTGTAGGTACATACCACTGTGCTTAGTGACATAGTCTGGCTACAAAGCCCAGGCTTGCCTTGGGCACTTTTGTACCTTAGCCCCCCAAGTTCTGTGATTATAGAATTACAGAATGCAGTCCCAGCTCAAATAAATTTTAATACAGCTTTGAGGTTCAACGTATTAGCATAAAAATGATTGTTTCCTTCTATTAATATTGATGGGCTCATTACAACATCAATTCTGTGGACAGTGAGTGAAAGGCAAAATGGGATCAAGCTTATTAAAAAGAATCCTGGGCTATCAGTCTAAGTATTCACAGACATAGGTTTTTAACCTGACCTTAGAAGAAATTTACCTGATGTAGACAAAGGACACAAGAGCCCATCCTAATCTATAAACACTTGTCAAAGACAGCAGGCTTGCAAGAGTGGTAAATGTGCTTGCCATCAAGCTTGATGTCCTGATTTCAATCCCAGGCACTCGCATGGTGAAGAGACAGTCATCTCCCAACAGCTGACCTCTGACTCCTATACATGCTCCATAGCAAGCAAATGCCCATACACATACATGTGCTCAAGTGTTCATGTGCTCAATGTAGACTTTTTAAAAATAAACAATAAGAATCACAGGAACAGAAAAATCTAACATCTTAGATTTGTATCTTGAATTTTTTTTTTAAATTTGATTTAAAAGGCAAGTATTTTTAACAAATATTATGAAAATACTGATTTTTTTTTTCCTCATTTGAAAATATATTAAAAGGTAGTTACCTGAGATGATATTAAACATCCTTGGATTCAGGATAGCAGGGCAGATAAGGCGAAGAAAAACAAAACCACTAATTGGAAGGAAAAAACTTTTTAGAAAACTCTATGTTTAAATTATAAATAAACGTAAACTTAGAGCCATAACTTTTACTCTCAACATAGGGAAGCCTAAGTAAAATTATTAAGAAACTTAAAGCAAACTTACAGACTAACTTTGGAAAATTTGCACTTAAATCTCTTACCTGTTTATAGTAGATTTTCTACTAGCAGAAGCAGTGTATTAAAAACATTGAGATTTGCTGGAAGATTATGAATATTCAAATAAACCTTTTATAGAAATACATAGTTTTGTAAAGGTCTAAATCATCCACTCTCTTGGTTGTCTTTTAAAGTTTATTTAAACAAAAATATCCATTAGAGTAAATTAAGTTGGTTATATCAATTATATCAATACTGTTGACAACTTATATAAATGGTAGAATACATTGTCATAATAAGTTACGCCTGGACAAATGAAAATATATTCAGTAAACACTCAAAAGTTTTTCAATTATACTACAAATTTTAAAGATTTCTTTAAAAGTTGTTAAATTTCAAAATAACAGAACTTAACATGGCATATCAACAGTTGCTATGGTTGGCATCAGTTTTACTTTGAGAATTGCAGTTAATTTAAGATTCTATAGCTACCGCACTCCGCTTCCTTGTCAGCAGTATATGTTGTCATGTAAGATCAATTTTCACTTCTTAAAGAATACATGGTAATAATTAACCTTGACAAGCATTATTCCCTATAATTTTTAAATTCCTTCTACAGATTTCTTACAACAACTAATAACTCTTCACATTTTGATTTTTTTTTTCTTCCCTTAGTGAAGGTTCCTGCATAAGGTTTTCTGAAAACATTTTGATACTTTAGTAGGGTCTGGAAACCAGAAACCTAAATCTTAGTGAAAAAAATATTTTTTAAAATTTTAAGGTGACTTTAAATTGAATAATACATGGGTTCTACACAATTCACCTCAGGCAGCAAAAGCCTCTAAAAAAGCACACTGTCATTATTCACCCAACCAGAGGACTCCCTGTTGTATCAGTTTAAACAGTTATACATATTTAAAGCATGTAATGTACAGAACAGTTTATTTTCATTTTCTTCATTCCTACAATTCTTCAGTATGTCTTGGCACACCTACTTGACGGGTTTTGGTCGGCTGTTTTATTCAGTGGTAGGAATCAAATCCAGGACCTCTTAGTATTAAGCTGGTGCTCTACCACTGAGCTATGCCCTTGGGCCACTATTAGAAATTCTGTCTGTGATAAAGTAGAATTCTCTTGACAAAATTTACATTAGAAACATGTCTTTAAAACTCATTCTACATTTTTACATGTACTGTATATTTTCCATAATTATTAGAAAACTGCTGTATTTGATGTATTTCTATTAAATTTCTTTTTTTTTTAAAGATTTATTTTATTTATTTTATGTATATGAGTACACTGTAGCTGTACAGATGGCTGTGAGCTATCATGTTATATGGCTGCTGGGAACTAACTCAGGACCTCTGCTGGCCCCGCCCACTTTGGCCCTGCTTGCTCCGGCCTGACTCGCTCTGAATAATTCATTGTAGCTGTCTTCAGACGCACCAGAAGAGGGCGTCAGATCTCATTATGGGTGGTTGTGAGCCACCATGTGGTTGCTGGGATCTGAACTCAGTACCTTTGGAAGAGCAGTCAGTGCTCTTACCTGATGAGCCATCTCTCCAGCCCCCTCTATTAAATTTCTAGTCACTGTGTACTAGCTGAGATATGCTTACCAAAATCTTTGAACAATATTAAAGACTTTAGATGGTTTTAGAAATTAACAGTTTATAACTTCAAGTTTCTATATTTCTGCCTACAAATACAAATCACTGTTTATTCTATACAACGTCTATGACAAATGAAGGAGTGACTCTTACCTAACAACTCTTGTTCTCATGGTGTTATTTGTAGGCCACTTATGCTGAACCGACTTCTGTAAACACCCATAAATATACCTGAGTGTCCTGCCAAGATAACATAAGTGTCTCAATACAGAAAGTAAATATCATCATAATGATAATCTAGTAGCAACCAAAATTTTAATTTACCCAAACTGCATACCATATTTTAATGCATTTGGCTTTCTCATCTAAGAAAAAAGTTTTGTCAAAAGTAGTGAGAAACACATTCAGTAATGTATGTAGAAACATAATCCAGTATGCTTAGCTCAATGAATAGTAAATTGTGTTAATGAAAAGTATAGAACAAGTTATTAGAAATGAGAATAGACTCTTCCCTCCAAACAAGTGAGTTTTCTCACACTAACTTAATCAGTCATTAATACTGATTTCTGTATATTTTAAACTTCTTTGTTTGCTGGAAATCTAATGCTAGGCAAGAAATAAAGACTAAACTGACAGATACTGTCTCCAGATTTGAGACATGTCAATCACTCCCTAAGCTAAAATATAAGCCAAACTTACTTGGTCCACAAAAACATACAATTTAATTTGTAAATACGTGTTTAGGCTGGCCTAAACTCATGCTCTTCTTGCCTCAACCTCTCCGATACTGGGGTTATAAGCATGTGCCACGATGTCTGTGATTTTATCTAGCTTCTTTAGCAGTTCTTTTACTCTCTTTTCCTTAAACATAATCCATATTCCAAGGACGGAAAGTCTGAGTATAATGCCAAGATCATAGAAATCATTTATTAAAAGACAAAACGAAAATTAGACAACTTACGGTGGAAGTATTTCTGAAGCCATGAATATTTTCTCCACAAGCTCTGAAAGTATGCTTAATAGGTGTGCTAAATTAGTGTTCACATCTTCATTTTTTTCTAACTTTGATGGACTTAACTAAGAGAAATACAAAGTTATTTTTTGTGATTATTGAATTTAAGTAAATTGTGGTAAACGAGCAGTTGTTTTCAGAGCTGTTACTTGTTCCACATATACAAATGGAGTAAGTTTGCTAAAATTCATTCTTATTTCTCAACTGAATATATAACTATTCAGTTCTGTTTATCTGAGAAGAAAAGCTGTTTTTAGTGAAGTTCAACTTAGTGGCTAAGAAAAATAACCAAAATATATTAAGTAAAATCACAACCCTTTTCAGAATTTTTCAAGAACACCCCTCCTCCTCACCATCCAACTTTTCTGGTCTGCTAGATTTATCTACAAATCTGAAAGGCTATATCAGCTTTCATAGAAAGGGTAATTATGGGATTACTCTCAACTGAAATCACTCATTTTGTTGTGGCAGAATTAACATTTTACAGCTCGAAATGTTGAAAAGTATTTATTTTACTGACACTATATCAAGCCTAAAAATTTATACTAGCTTTCTTTGAAATTGCTCTGTACCATTTATGAAGTGGAATAATCATGTAAGAGTGATTCTACTCATAATGGTATGGGCTGCCTATAAACTCACAGTGGAAACTTAATCATCTTTAAAAGATTATTTCATCTTCTTTGAATCCCCATCTTCCATAAAATAATCCAGAAATCCCTCTAAGGAGAAGATGTTATATTAGTCAAGGTGAACACCCTTGAAGTTTGACTTTGGCTGCTGACATGGCACTATCCACATGGGAAATTCCACATCTAACTTCACACCATGGGCAAACCATAACACAAGCCTTGAAGAACTCGTGTAAAATTAACTTCAGTCATAAGACTTAGGTTCTATCCCAAGGATACTTTATTGTGTATATGAAATCATCTAAATTTTTTAAAGTACTTTTTCCAATAACAGATACATACTCAACATGTACAACAAAAGTCCCTAGAAAAGTGCTGAATTTATGTTATACACATTTTCTTAAAAAGAGAAATGCTCCAAGAGCTTTGTATGTGCTCAAGGAGAGGTGGTTTATAAATATATTAGAGAACATGATTGTACTGATAAATTTCAGAAATAATGTACTTTCCTAAAGATATAATTTGTTAAAGTTTCCATTAAAATATGCTATTTGCTACAAATATAGATTCTTACCTCACATGATTGCTTGCTTTCCATTATCTTTAAAATGGAGTCTTTCAAAGCATGATGAACAAATTGTGTGGCAGTGGCTTTCATGTACTGCTCCATCAAGGTACTTGCAAGTGTTGTAGCTCGAAATAGGGTAGTGGCTTCATCTAAAGAAAAAGGGATGTTTCATTGTATTTACAGAACTGTACTAATATAACTAAGCTGGAAATTAAATTATTTTTCTTCAGTATTGTGTTTTTTACATATATATGTTGAGGTTAATATGCATTAATTCACCTGACTGCAGAGTTAAATCATGACTATCGTAAGTGAAAAGAAATAAACACCATCATATTCTTATGAGAACTTAAGATTTAAAATACTTCTACAGTGTGTTGAACACCAGTTTGTAATAAACAGACTTTCTACTGATTTCATAACCAAAAACAAATGATTTCATCTCTGTGGGGTTTCAGTAAGAATCGTCCCCATAGGCTCATGTATTTGAATGCTTATTTACCAGGAGTGACACTATTTGAAAAGATTAGAAATTAGGAAGTTTGCCCTTGTTGGAGGAAGTGTTGTCCCTAGAGATGGGCTTGAGGTTTCAAAAGCCCATATAAAGCCTGGAGTCTCTCTCTCTGCCTCAAATCAGGATGTAGTTCTCAGCTACTGCTACAGTGTTTGCCTACTTACTGCCATGCTTAATCCTGTCATAGTGATAATAGATTAAATCTCTGAAACTGCAAGCAAGGTCCCAATTAAATGCTTTCTTTTACAAGTGTTACCTTGGTAATTGTGTCTCTTCACCAGATATAAAAAATATCTACCATTTTATCTATTCGTTAGCAAATTAATTTTTGTAATTTTTATGATTAAAGAAGGCAAGAATTGTCAGCAAATCAAAGTGCTGGGAGAAAATAGATTACGAATCTGTGAAATGCATAATATGTTACAGTGGTCTTGGAACTGATACAGAATCTAGAAATAAAATACACTAGTATTTTATGAGTTACTAAGTAAAAACACAGGTAATAATACACCACTGTTGATCACGCACCGAGTCAGTGATCAGGACAAAGAAATCATTTTCTTACAGCTTCTAATATTTATCTGTCATGACAATTAGAAATAACAATCCATTCCCATATTAAAGAATCTCACATCCTTTTAAAATGATTTAATAGTTTATTTAATATATTTAAATAAAGAGCATACATGTTTGATATATAACATCTAGTTTTTAAAAATATCATACATCCATATATTACCTTCCATACTTATCTCTCTGTCATTTAGTGTGCATAACAACAATGATTCAAGCTTTTCATGAAGAAATATCTTCAGTAGGATGCTGGCCAGTAGTGTTCGATCTTGTCCACATACATGCGATAAAGCATAGACTACATGAAGTTCCTTTTGCAGTATAAGCTAAAAGTGACATAAATAAAGGCTGCTGAAAGTACACAACAAGACGAGGGAAAATATAATTGAAAAATATCTATTGAATATGATTGTTAAAAATTGGCTCTGTAGCCTATATATTTCTAGTCTCATTAAGAGCAAAATCACAGTATGTGTTTTTTACATCTGGCTACTAGTCTGTCACAATATAGGGTGTTACTATTTAACTTAATAGATTTTTATTAAATAGTAAATATTTCTGTTTAGTACCATTAAAAAAGATTAAAAGAGTAAACAATACCTCTTTAAATTCACTGTACTCTTCTTCTGGCATGATTTTTTCCATGGAGTATCGTGCTCGAACACGTAAAGATCCCGGTTCAATACCTTTTAGTGGTATATGGGAACTTAGCAGAAACCATTCATCTGTTGCATGTCCTTTCTGTAACCTGCTCAACTGACAACGCATAAATACTACAAAGGAAAAACAAATTACTGTATTAGAAAACCACTATGGCCCTATAATAAACTTTTCTTGATAATCCTTTTCTCTAGTTTTAAATGCTGCTCATTAAGCAAGTTTTCAACACTACCACAAAGTCAACACTTCATTTATTGAAGGCCTGCTGTGTGGCATTCTGTTATAGGATGGGAGCATGGAACTGAGAAATGATTAAGACTTAATGTTTGACATGCATGAAAAATGTCTTAGGCTATTAAAGAGGATACAATTCAAGTGCTGCAATAGTGAATAATACTTTTGGCTATAACGATATGTAAATTACCCTAGGGGAGTTAAAAATCTGTTCCAAACAGAAAACTGAGTTGAGTTAGCTAGTGAGATAAAAAGGTAGAGGAATAAAGACCATAGTCAAATAGAAAGTATGGCATTTTTCTGTGCCATTGCTATAATGTTATCATTATAAGTAATGGAGAAACACATTTACAAAAAAGATAAGCAGTTACATACTAAACATTCTATTCAGAGAAGATCTGTCATATTACTGTTTACCCTAAAACCCTGAGTTGTAAGAAAACATAAACCTAATTCACCCTGATGTGAATCATTAAATCAATTAAACAATGTCATTTGTTCTACCCATGTGGGAAGAAATAGGAACAGAGCATCTGCTATTAACCACCACCATGTTTTTTTTCCTTTATCTTTGCAGGTTTAAGTTTTAATCCTCAGTCTCCTGCATGCTGGACAAATATTCTACCACTGAGTTACATAGCTCTAGTCTTAATAGTACCTTTAATATGTGAAGTATAGGAAATTAGAGGACACTAAAAAAGTAAAGAGGATAAAAAAAGTCACCACTACCATTTCCTCATCTTGTTCTTTGGGAACAGGAAAGTGGGTATTTGTATATTTTAAGTCGTAAGGACTTATAGTGCATACACTTTAGCCATTTTGTTTTTTCTTTCCTTCATAATCTCTTCTGAACAATCAAAATATTTAGAAGCAAACTATTATACAGCATGTGTTTCACTTCCATTTTGATACCTTATAAATTCTAAAAATATATACAATATGCTTTTATTATTTTAGAAAGCTTCATAATCAACTTACAGATATCTGGATCTTTGCTTTTCTTTGTTTTATTACTAAGTGTGATTTCAAATCTATTGATGTCAGGAGGAAGATCACTAAAGAAGCAAGGAGAAAAATTAGAAAAATGTTCTAGTATCAAACTACCTTATTTCTGTTTTAAAAATTCAGTGTGTTAGATTTAAAACAAGATTAAACCATTAAGAATCCTATTACTAATAAACAAAATTAGTAATTATGGAAAACATTTTGTCATTGCTTTTGAGTAATCCAAATATGAAAAAAGCCAACAGAAAATAAAAAAAAATACCTAGAAAACAATCGAAACATAAAAACTGATTGAATATGATAAAATATGACTTACTCAAAGACAAACTCCTCTGACCATACTGGGTTTTGCCCCTCCCTTGCATGAGTTTTTGCTACTTGGACACTATTCAAGTAGATGTTACAATATGGATTAGTAAAGTGTTTTACTGGTAGTTTATGGGCTTCTTCAATATGTAAAACAAGGCTGCTGACCTAAAGAAAACACAAAAATATCATAGCCAACATTTCAAGACCTGTATATGAGGCTTCTAAACCCAAAAAGTAATAACTTTTTTTCTTAACACTTAAAAAAATCCATAAGCTTTTCTAATCAACTATCACCATCCAAATCAAAGCTACAAATATCACAGTATAAGCCAACATGCTTACATTAAGATTTCACTATTTTAATAAGGGCCTCATGGTTAAGGTATTCTAAGACACCAATTTCACCTTCTGATGTTTCAGAAAAGACAGTAATTCCAAGAAACAAACTTATCACCAATGTGGGTGCCAGACCCGACCATCTACTGCCTACTATTGCTTTCTCTACATAAGTTATGTCACCTCTAACAAGTGAGTCTTGGAGCCTCTCCTTTTTCACACAGAACAGATTAACTGACACATCAAAGGGATTCAAGATATTAGCTGTGATTTTACATGTACAAATGTACAAATATATGTGACAATTTCTATATATTGAATATTTAAATGGTAATATAATTAAATATCCTTGGGACAAGATCTAGGGTTTATATTACAAAGAGCATTTAGTTATCTAAAGAAACAACTATTTAGTATGTTAAACTCAACAAGCTTATTAGAAATATCCATTAATAGGGATCATTTCACTCCATAATTACATAGTCTTGAATTTCTCCAAAGTTTACACCACATCAAAATCTGATTTGAAACAACAAAAGAACGAAGTGAAGGTGAAGAAAGAACTAGGTGAGTTATGGTGGCACACAGTTGTAATCCTAGCATTCAGGAGACTTGTACTGGTGGATTACTGTAAGCTTGAGCCCAGGCTGCGCTACAGAAACTGTATCTCTAAAAATAAAAATATTTATAAAAAGTATGTAGCAGAACATACCCAAATAAATGAGTTTAGATAAACTTCCAATAAACAAAAGTATAGACAAAGTCTAGGTTTTATTAAGATCCTAAAAATCATGCAGTCAGTCTCAAAAAATGACTAACCCATGAAAACCAGGAGTTGTCAAGGATACTTTGAGGATGATTAACTTTTCAAAAGTACCTTTCATTCTACATAATTGAGATACTTTCTCAAGCAAGAAAATATGTGCACACGATGCTGTTCAGTGGAAAATTAATCCTCTGTATTTGTTGACACAGACTAGGAATGAGAGTACATAGATAAAGAACTCTCTTTGACAAAAGAATCTGCTAACCAAGTCAAGCAAGTGACAGCAAAGAAGGAAAATGCCTGAAAGACTAACCTTTCTACTCTTAAGAAATGTTAGCAAATAGCATGCATAGAAAAAACAGAGCAAAGTGAAAAGAAAATTAACTATTACAAGTCAGACAAAATGAAGTTTCACCTGACGAAGGCGTTTATTAGATGTCCCTGGGCTACTTTTCCGTAAACTGCAAAATGCTTGTAGACCTTTCATCCAGTCCTACACACACACACACACACAAAAAAAAAACAAAAACAAAAACAGTATTACAAAGAAACAGATATGAGTTTATGCAATTATCAATTTATTTTTCATATTTATTATTTGCCATTCATACTCTGCAATTCCTACTCTCAGAATATACTACATGATAACTTCTTTCTGTCCTACCAAAGTGAAACAAAAAAACCAAAATAATAGTTCTGTCTCTCTAATATTATCTAAGTCAAAGGGCCTACTTAGGATCCAAAGGATTATGGTCATTTAGTTCATATCTAGGCCTGGCAGATGATGTTCTATTCCCAGACACTTACCTTCATTTTTTGATCTAATTTATTTTTCAGTTTTCTCAGAAAACAGCTATTTGTACAAAATACAGTTAAGTACTCTGAAATATTACAACTACTTTTAGATTATACTGAGAACATCTCTAACTTATGGGAATGTGATGAAATGATTAGTTTCAACTGAATTTATAGAGTATTTAATGTTCAATTTTAAAGGGCACTTTTCATTCTTTATAACACTTCACTCTGTGTGTGTGTGTGTGTGTGTGTGTGTGTGTGTGTGTGTGTGTGTGTAAAAGAAAAAAAACCCAAAAACTATTAACAAAAACTTTGACATGGAGTTTCTCATTTGTTAAAATAATAAAGACTTTAGACATGCTTTCATAACTGTACTATGGCAGTTTTGTAGAAAATGAGTTAATAAGGAAAGTTAGGCTAATACAAAGATATCAATAGTTTAGGAAAAGGTGATCTTACCTCTGCTTGTTCTGGAGTTTCTCCTGCAAAGTAAAAGATGTAATGTTCTTCACTAAAGTGCTGAACTACTATCTGAAAACAGTTTGGCCTTGGAACACATACACACACAGGAAAAAAAAAAAGAAGAAAAATTACTTAGAGAATTAAAAAATATTTAAGCCAACTTTAAAAAGCAACAAAGTATAACTTAAGATTGTTATAACTTTTAATTTAGAGAAGTATTTTGTTCTGTCAAATTAAAATATCATGCATAAATTTTACAAAATTGAAATTTTATCATTCAGTATTTAAAGAGCAAAATTAGTATTAAACTGTATTACAAAGAGAAAAGTGATAAAATTTTTAAGTAGAATTTCTAAAATTACACGAAATTAATAGACACTGTGCATGCACTGAAAAGTAAAAAGGAATGTTCTTACTTGAAAAATGTTAATGCTTATTTCTAAGCAGACTAGAGTTTGAATGTCTTGTATTATAATTTTCTATTTTCAAATATTTTACAGTCTTGATTTTTTTTTCATCTATTAAATAGAAAACACCATCTTGCCTATACCACTTGGTCTGTTTGTTCATATCTTCCTTCAGTATGAATTACAATAAATCATTTGTCAGATATCTGTGTTTGACGATGTGCTGACTTCCCAGTTAAACTTGAAAATGTTTAATAAAAACATTTAACAAGGAAGTGTTCAGAACACAATAAATATTATTTCTGTGTTACTGTAGACAAAGATTTTTATCATGCTTTGGGAAGATCATAAAATAATGGAAAATTGTGAATGAGAATTTCTAATTTAAATATAATGTAATCTAATTTAAATATAACATGATTACAGCTGACTATCTAGACTGGAAAAGTTTACAGTAATAAACGACCATGTGAAGATATGAAGAACAGCACACATTGGGAAACTTGTAGGCTAAGCTCATTTTGAGGGTAGAGTGACAATCCTCATACTGTTTCTTTTCAACCTTTCCATACAATATGTGGGAGCTGATGTGCTAAGCAAAAAGCAGCAAGTGAAAGGCAATCCAAAATCCCCAGAAGTTCCACTATGATTGGGGAGGAAAATCCAGGCCCCTCAATGAACAGACTTTTGTGTTAGGCAACTCAAAATGACTATGTCTTCACAAAAGAAGGGCAAACCAAAGTGGGGCTGAGTTTCCTCAGTCTCCGCTTGATCACCATACAGCATAAGGAAGTGGTAATATCATCCCAAGCTTTCACACAAGAATGTCTGTCATTCCCGCAAACATAAGCAGATATAAGAACCAGAAACAAATGGAAAAGGAAAAGGACAGCAGAGGACAAATAGCCACATACAGTTTACAAGTAGGTAAAACTTAAATCTTAAAACAAAAAAAAAAAGCAGTACAGATGAAGAACTAGATCTGTAAAAAAATTTAACTTCTCAACTGAAAATGTGATTATTTATCAGAGAACTTAACTGAAGATGAAGAGATTAGTGAAGTAAACCATCAAAAAGAAGTAACTAGCTTGAAGAAGAAGTCATAGGAGTCGATGTAAAGCACAAACAAACTCATATATTTAGTTGCATGGGACATGAAACATACAGATCCTAGAAGAAATTTTGCAGAAGTACTGCAAAAACATGCCAACAAAGATTTTTCTAAAGCTGAGAAAAGACAACAGAAGAAACTATAATCATTAGAATTTAAAAAACATATTATAGCAGTAGGCATATTCTGGTTTTGTTAAAGAAAAAACCTTCAAAGTATCCAGAAAATGATTAGCATAAATAAGTAAACAAATAATATATCTAAGAGAAAAAAGTGAAGTGTCAGTGAAAATGATGGAAGGCAGTAAAGCCATAATCAATATGGTTAAAGAACTCAAGAGATGCCTCTGAATGCAGTGTGCTGTGGTTAGTGAAGGCACATTATTGTTCAAGCTGGGAATGAGCAACTGACTGCTTGCTCAGCTGTAGATGGGGCATCTTATGAGTTTCATGAAAAACAGCTAGAAAATATAAGAAACAGAAAACTGCTAATCTGTCTTCCTGGTCACTCTCCAAAAACAGTACATACAATAAAAAGTAGATACTAAACTCGCCTATTTCAGGAACAGAGATTAAGATTTGAGCATCGTTTTATAGACATAACTTTTCATATCAAATTTCAGACCTAGAATCATAAAATATTCATAACTAAGGTACACTTAAAGTATCATACAAATAATTTCTAGAAGGAACTGTATATAGTGATGCTAAATGTCTATTTACTGCTTTCTAACTGTCTTTGTTTTATAGTTAGAAATTCACTCCTTATTCAATAAATGTGACTTAGAGTTATTCCCACAAAGGGGGTTTTTCCTACAGAACAAAAACTCTTTTTCTTCATACAAAAACAAAAAACACAGGCTGAGGCACCTTGGATTTTAGTATAGCCTTCATTTTTCTTTGTTTCTTTTTGTTTCTTGAAATAAAATTGTTTAATCTGAATTCAGGTCTACAGACAAAACCCAGCCCATGTTGCTTATTTTCAGGAAATGTTTGGTTTAATTTAGCCTCAATTGGGTAAAGTCTAAGTCTTACACTCAATCCTTTCATAGGAGATACTTCTCCCTTTGTTGTACTCCTTATAACTGGGAAAGAAGTGACATATCATGCCCATCCTGTCTCCTTCAGTGAATCTTTCTTGTGTTTCTAAAAATCAAACATTCTGTCCTCCTCTGATTTCTTGAGCTCTTCTAGTAAAGACACTTTTGTACATGAATAGTTCTTTTAATGGATACAGAGAGGATGACTTGAAAGGGCTTTTTCTGCCACCTTATTCCAACCTAGCCTTTCATATTGTGAATGTTTTGGGGGTGCATTTCTTACCCTTATCAGCATCCTGTTTTGTTTTAAAATAAGAAAGAAGAATAGCAAAGTCAAGTGAATTTATGAAATACTCAGTAGTTTGTCCTACTACTGAGAAGCCATTCCATTAATACCTACCTAAGAGTCAAATTGCACACATGGCTTAGTCAAAAGATGAGAAAAAAATTACTGTTAAATAAGTTTAGGTAATTTTATGCTTTTAAAATAGGTTATACTTGAAAATAGTCTGAAAACATTTACTATTTTATTATTAAAACAGTATTCAAGAGAAGCACTGTCTTACCTGCCAAAGAGACTGTCATGGACAACGTAGACAGAACATACACTGAGATCTATTAGCCCTTTTGGTTTTGTAGCTCGTTTTTCACTTTCAAAATAAATAAGTTGGGCATCACTGCCCTCTAAGATAAAATATAAGTTTTTCCAACGTTTTCCTTTGCCTGTTAAAAAATAGTATCTTTCCTTAGGAACTATGAAATCATATCTTCAGAATACAATTCAATTTTCATTCTAAGTTTAAAAAAGATCAATCCATATATAATAACAAAATGCCTCTAACATATAGAAAAAACACTTATAATTGCTTGTTTAATGAATTAATAAATGGTAGAGTTCACTAGAATATTTTAACTTTTGTTTTCTGAAATTTCATTATAATGTTTAAAATTCTTGCTTTAGAGTCATGGTTTACCACCAACATCCACCTCAATAACTTAATATAAAACTAAGGTAGATTTATAAAATAAAATTTTAGTACTCTGTAGTCCAAGTGCCACAAGGAATTTCTCTAAGAAACCATAAGTGAGAGCCTGAAACGAAGTCAAGGTTTAAATGGCATACTTCAAAAAATATAAGCTTGTTCTAAAACCCTGGTTAGATATGTGTATTTAATAAACTAAACCTAATATTCAAACATTCTATGTGCAAGTTCTGAACAAATACTTGTTACTAATAACCCATGACAAAACTGATGTCTTGTAGTAAGTTTTATATATAATATTTATTAAAATCCTATATTAAATCCTTAGTCTTAAGAGTTTACTTACCCTTCTTCAGAAGATAACCTTTTTTAACAATATTTTTATAAAAAGCATCCTTTGTTTTACGACGAATTGTATTATAGATTTCCTTCCCATCTACAGTGTCATTGAGTACTTGTCTTTGATCCTGAATTGTAAAAACCATTGAAATTATTTATGAAAACATATCAAATTAATAATTAAAAACAAGGTTAAACATTTCTAATACTAAAATCAAAATATAAGTCTTTCAAAGAAATCCTCAGAAAGGTTTATCATTTCTTAAGAACAATGTCTCATGGACAAATGCTATTTGAAGCCTCATTCAGCTTATATTTTATGGCAAATGATACAGTTTTGATCTACTTATCTAAGAATTAACTGGCAAATCAGGAGGCAATGTGAATTAAAGCAAAGTCATGTTTGGGAATGTTCTTTAATTCTGAGAAACACCATGTACGTAGAAAAGTACCCACTTGACTCAGGACACATCCCATCTTAACCCTCAGTTCACCACACACATGAGCCATACCTCGTATTTATGAACTGTCTGATTTAAAATACTTTCCTTCCTACTACTTTACAGCTTTCTTTTGTTTCACCACTTTGATGGCCACTTCTGAAACAAGAACACCTCACATCTTTTTTCACATTAAAGCACCATTTATTATAATCCTTACAAACTTCTTTTTCCTTAGGAATATGTAAGGCAAGATGACATTTTTTATAGTTCCTATATTCTATTTATATGTCAATGATGAAATGTTATACTTTGAACTCCATTTTTCCTCTATTTCCCTAGGTTCGTTCTTCCTTCCTTCCTTCCTTCCTTCCTTCCTTCCTTCCTTCCTTCCTTCCTTC
>JADRCD010077046.1:0-11928 GCA_019843815.1 Montemys delectorum | reverse complement strand
TTCCTTCCTTCCTTCCTTCCTTCCTTCCTTCCTTCCTTCCTTCCTTCTTTTCTTTGTTTTTTGTTTTTTTGTTGTTTTTTTGAGACAAGGTTTCTCTGTGTAGCCCTGGCTGTCCTGGAACTCACTCTGTAGACCAGGCTGGCCTCGAACTCAGAAATCCACCTGCCTCTGCCTCCCAAGTGCTGGGATTAAAGGCGTGTGCCACCACTGCCTGGATTCCCTAGGTTTTTTTTATTGCTTAACTTTACTAAAACTAACAGGTTTTATAGATAGTTGACATTAATTGCTAAGTTACCTAAAGAGTACTTCTCACAAATATAAATCATGATCTTCACAAATAAACTAATTTTCAAATATATGAAGGTATAAAGAACTAAATTTCGGTATTCCCATTTCTTTATAGTAATTCTTTTATTTTTGAAATATTACTATTTTATAGTATCTAGACATTTCGGGAGACTTTGTATATCTATTCAACTTCTTGTAAATATAGAACATTATGATATTTTCATGATCACCTTTCTATTTTAAGACATTCTGCTATTTCATTTCCTTATTCTGCAGTTATTCCTAGGCACTGAAATGTTAAGAAACAAAAGCATTAATTACCTCCAATAAAGGTGGTAAACTGTCTTACATGCTAAATTCAACCCAGTATCTCTTTTACTTTGTTGCTGATTTGTAGTACTGTGGTTTGAACCTAGTGCCCTCTGCATATGAGGCAAGTGCTAATGATAGCTATATCATCAGGTACCCTACCCCCAAACCCAGTCCTCTGTTTTTGTACAAAAAGTTTTAGTGAACCACAGATGATAATTAGTAATGACTAAATTTCCTGGTTTAATACAAAGCTGTACTCATCAATAGTGATGGTCTTTGTATTAGCTGTAGAATGTGTCACACCTATCATTTAAGACATACCACATTCATGACTTCAAGGTAATCTCCACGTGTAAGTTTCTATGTATGTAAGTGTGTCTGGATGTGGAGGCCTGAGGACAAGGTACTGACCTTTCTCAATCACTCTCCACCCTACTTTGTGAGACACTTTATCTCCCTCAATAGAGATCTTGCCAATTCAGCAAGACTGGTAGGCCAGAGAGCTCTAAACACCCTTCTCTTCCACCTTTTCTTGGTGCTGGGATTATAGTTATACACTACTGTATGCAGCTTTTTTTAAGTGGACTCTGGGAAATCATTGTTCTTATGTTTATATCATAAACACTTTACTAACTGAATCATCTCTCTAGCTTTATTAAATATTAAATTAAGTTATAGTGATCTACAAAATAAATAAAGAATGCTAGTAAAAATGCATCTTCACTTATAGGTTATAATAAATCACTAAATGATAGCGAGGCATGTGTTCCTCACTCTGACCCACTTTCTACATAGCTCTGAACAAGGAAATCTCAACACAGTCCCTCTTGAAACTAGTGGACAAACTGAGAATACACGGGCTACAGAAGCCAAACTTCAATTCTCTTACTCAGTGACTAGGAAAACACCATTTAACACTTCAAATCAACAGTCTACACTCATCACAGATCACTACATTCGAATTAGAGAAAGTCAGTAAATATATGAAGTAAATTATACAATAAAAGATGTAGACTGCTTTGCAAAGAAGTACCTGTCTCTAAGTAAGTCTCATATGAAGCTATCTTTTTAGTAAATTGCATAACTAAAGAAAGGTAAATAGATGTCTGAGGGAAAAGCTAGCTCAAAATCCAAAGGAGGCAAAGAGCCTAACATGTTTAAAAATCTTCAACAGGACCAGGCTCTGTTGGCATATGCAATTAATTCCAACTCTCCTGTGGAAGCAGGAGGATCTCTGTGAGCTCAAAAACAGCAGAGCAAGTTTCTAGGACAGCCAAGGAAACCTTGTCTCAACAAACAAAACAAATCCCAAACAGAGCTAAAATATGAATTCAGGTAACATGACGTGAAGACAGTAAATATAGGTATGTGGGTAACATTGAAATTCCAGTATAGTTTCCTGTCTGCCATCAAAGGTATTTTATCTTTTATTCTGAAATATTAAACATCTTGGATCCAACTCACATTTTAAGTGTCTAACTCTTATGTCGTAGAGAGGAACAGGCACACACAAAGAAATAAATGAGCGTTTTTTTTGTGTTGTTTGGGTTCTGAACATATTTTGAAGTCAGAGCAAGAAGGATGTTCCCAAAGATAGTGAATGTTCCCAACACAGTGAATTGGGAAAAAAACCAAGGATGACTCAGTGACATGAGAAATAGACTTAGCCTTTCTAGTTTAAGTTTTGTTATTTGTAAAATAGGCATGATTATAGTATTTACTTGACCAAATTGTTGGAATAACTAAATACTATATGCATAGAAAAATACCTAAAATGAAGTTTTTATAATTTTGAATTTTTAAATATTTTTATTTATTTTGTCTGTTTAAGAACAAGAGGCTACTCACATGACACAGTGCACTTGTGGAGGTCAGAGGATAACTTGGAATCAGTTCTTTCCTTCCATTGAGTGCCTGGGACTGAACTCAAGCAGTCAGGCTCAAAACACAGTACCTTAGCCACTGAGCTGCCTCATCAGCTGCTTTTCTTCTAGTGCCTTTTCCATGATGTACTAATTCTAGGACTGCCTTGTTTCCATTTTAGCTGATGTTACACAGAGGGGAGGGTTAAGTTGATTGTGGAAGCTGATCAGGTTGTTCATTAGAAAAAAAAAATTTGTATTTTCTAATGGACTGCCAATTAAAAAACAAGTGTGTATGTGATGAGTCTTCAACCTTTTGCTGAAACCTAACATGGTATACTATCACTAACATTTAACTGCTTGTACAGAAATATACTTGTTTTATAATAACCATTCTTGAAACATTCAGAGAGTACCAACTTAAAGTTTCTTTGGTTATTACAAGGACTTACTAAATATCTACTGACTTACTCATTATCTAAGGTAACAGAAGTAGAAAGTAAGAAATTCCCTACAGTTCATTTTCTGAAGGCATCTAAGCAATCAGTAGTGTGACATTTTATCTAGTTTTAGAAGGATGCTGATATAACCATCACAAAAATTATTTTGAAAACAAGATCCCAGTTATTGCAAGCAAAATAATAATAATAATAATAATGCTGACCTGCATTGGTACAGGTTCCTTAAGATAATAGCCTTCGACAATCTGTTCTTTCCGATAATGGTCTATGATGTCCCCAATACTGTTAAAATAAAATAATTAACTGTGTAAACCTCTTAGAATACACGTAAACCTTGTTACCAAGGATTACCTATTCATAAGTAGTTTTTGAATACATATAATCTGAATATACTCATAGAATGAATTAACATAATACTCACATTATTATAAAAAAATGAAAGTTACAAATACAGGGTTACAGGTTTAAATACATAAGTTAAAAGATTCTGGTTCACACATATATCAAATATGCAACCATGAATGGACCTCCATACTCAGAAAGTGACAGCTGTTGAGAAAATGATTACAAACTGTTTTGGGTTTTGGGTTTTTTGGGGGGGAAGGTTTGGGCAGGGGGTTAAAAACCAATTCTTCAGGCATGAAAGTGAAGAACAGAAATGATAAACTAAGAATCTTTTACATTAAATTATTCCACTTATATATTTGATTTTGCATAAAATTTCATTGTTATAAAATAATACATGAATAGGTAAGTGAAAATAGAAGTTAAAGAATAAAAAGAATAGTTAATTCCCCCTGTACATTTGTCTCTATGGCATGGATTAGATGATTTTGATTAAAAAGTACCATTAATTTCTCCATATATTTGCAAAATATTACTGATGAAACTGAAAGTAAAATGACATAATGTAACCCAAAGTTTAGGATGCCACCAAATATTTTTTTGTAATAAATAAAATTGTTTTCTATAATTAATAGGTTCCATTAATTTCTAATATTTAATTTCTGGAATTTGAAACTTTTATTGTATATACTGAATGGATGGATCTTTTTAAGCTTCCCAAGTAACAGATTTCCAACAAGGTTTTGTTAACCTGCCCCTTGATTAATTTTTTTCCATAGTTCTTCAGTGACAGAATAACTGCAGTATTTTGTGTGTGTGTGTCAGTTCCAAGTATCTCTCCTATATTACAAAATTAATTTAAATTAAATATAATAGTCAAAAGTAAAATATAAAAATTATAAAAGATAATTAAATCATGTACATATTAACAAGTGGAAGAAGGAGAAATAAAAACAGACAAAATAAATTTTTAAGAGACTATGGGAAATAAAATTTGAAAATAGGATAAATCTAAAACTATTTAAAGAAAAACGAAAATCAGAAAAAAATTGAAGCTGCTAGACACCACAAAGATGACTGTGTTTTAAAGTAAAATGTATCATTTATCTATGAAAATTAATAAAGGCTAAAGTCTTTTGTATGCAAGAGAAGGTAGACATAATCATGGTAAATGCAGACATGGAAATGTAACAGTGAAACCCAATAATTTGTATAATTAGTATGTTTTAAATATATAAATGATCCTCAGTAAGATAATTTAAAATTAAAATTTAAAAAGCTTGAATGGAAGCACCCTGTGTGGGTGGATAAAGCTGTTCTCACAAAGCTGCAGATTATTAGAAGAAAATTATTGTGCCGAGGGTGGGAGGGGGGGCCTACTTTTTTAAAAGCCTCCAAAACAATATAAGCAATCACGTTTATTATTATTGATCGTGAGAAGAAAGACATGGTATTCTGATACCAGCACACCTGGAAAACTGAGAAATAAAGTATAAACAAAGTTATAAGCTTCTTCCCTGTGTGGCTCTCACAGGTCTAGAAATGGCTATGCAAGTAGCTGAGAAGAACTATCACCAAGTTTCAGTTGTGGACCCGCTGTGCTATATTCCCAACCCACCAGGCAAGATATGTCCACTGGCCTATGACTATTATAGAGTTAGCCAACAATTTTCTAAAGGGACCTGCAGACTGGTTCACAGGAGGAAACTCACATGTGGTACTATAAACCTGACCAAGTCCATGGCGAAAGCAGTCACAGGCTCTAGTAAGGAAGAAGCTACAGCTGTTCTTTTGTGGACTGCACATGATGTAGCACACTCCTTTAAATCAGTACATGGCATGCAGAAGCAAGTGAATTATTGTGAGCTCAAGCAAGGTGAGCCAGGTCCATACATTACCAGGACAGTCTGGGCTACATAATGAGACTCTGTCTTAGAAACAAAACAAACTTGCTTCTAAATAATGTGCTCATTCCCAGAGATTACTGCTGCTATCATATCAGCTTTGGCCAACGAAGCTTCTTTCACAGTGCACCACAGTTACTGCTGAGACTCAACACAAATATCTGTTGAATCTGCAGCAGAATCTGTTGCTATCTTAACTCCCACCCCAAATTCAAGTGAAAGGGACAAAATGAATGAGAGGATGCAGTGTTGTAGGCTGCTGTCTTCCAGTTATGGCATGCATGGCATTGTATTCATGAACTCTTATCAAGTATTACCTGCACAGCACTTACAAGATTCACTCTCTAAACACTGCCATGGAAGAGGAAGGGCTCCTGAGGAGCTAACCCTCCCTGAGGATATATAGGCAATTAATAGTTGCTACAGAAAAGATATTTTCTTCAGTTACTGTAGCCACTGGGGGTAAGGGGAGGCACTTATTTATAAAATAAGAAACTTCTAAAGCCACTATGCCATGTACATTATTTTAGTACATAAAACTATGCACACCTCTTCCTAAGCCCTACCTTCAACACCATCTTTTCTAACACTTCAGAGTATAATGATGCAGAAATGGTTTTTTCTCTTCTTTAATGTGTAAACAGCACAGTAGATTTCACTAAATAATCAGTCAATAAATATCTGCTGAATTCAATATAGTGCTAAATGCCTCTCCTTTTCCCAAGTAGGTTTTCAAACCTGTAGCTCAAGTTGCTTCATAAAACAAAGCAAAAAGTCTAAAGGGAAAAGAGTATGCCTAAACAAGTATGCCTAGCAAGCTGGATTCAAGGAGAAGATGTCTAAGCCTAGGTTATAACATTAAAGGTAGCTTAACATGATGAGATATGCAAATGTCTATAAGTACATGTTTCATTTAATGTTTTCTTAACTGTCCACTGAGCAAAAGATCATATCATTGAATTTCTGTTTTCCAGATAATAAGCTGTTGAGGCTTTATGAATTTAAAACTCAAACTGGAACTTAGGGAATTCTAATTGAGGTGGGGAATATTAGGACAGTATTGAGAAGTTAAGCAGATAAATATATTTTTAAAATAGATCATACCAGCTTCCAGAAGAAGAAATAACACTATCGAGGTGAACAAATGTTTCACCTGGCTTTCCAGAACAATACTGCCACTCTGTATTACATGCCACTGTATTAATATAATCACTTTCCTAAGCAAGCAGTGAAACTCATTGTGAGTTTTGAAACAAAGTTTTTTAGGAGTGAAGAAGCAGAAACAAATCAAACACACAAAATATATCAACTTGAGAGAATAATCCAGTAACATAATGACATTTGTAAAAAATCAGATGACTCCTAGAGAGTTACATACAAATAACTTGTACATAAATATCTGATTGAACAACAAGACATTTGGGAGTTGAAAAGTTATTAACAATCATGTTTGACACTGTTTAAAGCATTCTCATAAAAGATTATTGCAATTATATCAGAAATTGAGGATATCTGTATATTTTGATTCCAACTATTTTCACCACACACTGTCTCATGATTTACCTGTTATAATAGCGGCCTCCCATCATAAACTGATTGTTAGGTGTTGGACAAATTTTAAATCGCTGAATATTTTCATTGGTCCGAAAATACAGGGAATAATCTCCAGGAGTATTATCTGAGGGCCTCACAAGAAAGCTGCAGACTTGTCCAACTGCAAAAATTAAGCTGTTAGTTTTATACTCTAATTATCAAATCAAAGAAAAAGTACATTAAGTAATTAGGAAGTACAATCACATGTAAAATTTTATCATAAAACTTCGACTATTTTAATTTTATGTTTCCAACCGCCTGTGTTATTCTCACTGTAACTTAACTAGTTTTATTTCATAAGCATATGGAACAAAAATTCTATACAGTAACTTCTGGAGTATATCTATACCCTTCCCTCTCTAAAAGAACCTCCCTGACAGTAACAGGAACCAAAACTGTTGCATCATCTGTTAATCTCCTAAAGAAGATCTTGCAAAGTTAAATTAATTTTGCCTAATTTACCAGATTTCCAATTAATAACTTAATATACTTATATAAGAACTTACAAAGGCAAATAAGTACCTGAGTATATTAGCATAAGTCAGTCCACACACCTGATACTTTATTCACTAGCTATGATTCTGAGAAGGCATAGAGAAAGGATTGTCTATAATTGACAAGGATGCCTAAAACTATAATCTTTCTGCCGGGCAGTAGTGGCACATGTCTTTAATCGCAGCACTTGGGAGGCAGAGGCAGGCGGATTTCTGAGTTCGAGGCCAGCCTGGTCTACGGAGTGAGTTCCAGGAGAGCCAAGGCTACACAGAGAAACCCTGTCTCAAAAAAACCAAAAAAAAAATATAAATATATATATATATATATAAGGAGATATATTATATATATACACATATATATGTGTATATACACATATATATATAAAATCTTTCCTTTGTGATTAAGTTCTGGTAACAGAAAGATCATGAACTGACTCTTTTAAGAAAGTATAACCAACACAATTATCACATAATTCTTATATAAATCAGTAATTGTTTTAATCATCTAGCTTAGGCTCTTGCTATCAAGTAACTTGGTATTCAATACAAAAATAAAAAGTAAATCATTTTAAATTGGGTTTTCATGGTTCAAATTAATATATAAGTAAATTAAGAACTGCAAACTATATGATTTAATGTAGGATTAAAAAAAACCCGAAAACCTTTGGTGGTAATACTGATACCATCTGTTTCTTCTACAAATTTGTAACTGAGTATGTTTGTAAAATTCCAGGGGTAACGTTTTCACTCTTTCAAAAACAGTATAATGAATGAATAGACTCTAATGGGAGAAACTATGTTTGGGCTATTTTCATGTTTACACACCTAAAACAATACTGGATACTTTAAATACTTGGTGATTCCATATCTAAATTTAAACCTACCCCAACAATTGACTAAGTAAATATTTCTGGTTCCACCTTGAAAACTGATGGTATAAAATACAAGAAAGTCAAAAAATAATAAAACAAATAAACAAACAAACAAAAAACAAAGAAAGCTGCTGGCATACAACTCTTGTTTAAATTTGACTTCTATTTCTACCATATAGTATTGTCATGTTTTAAATTATATTTTCGATCTACTTAATGCTGGTTATTAAATCCATTAAGCACTTAAAAAACTACCTCAAATCCTATGAGAGCAAATCATTGATTTAAAATGTAATACTTTATATTTTTAAACAACTGAGATCACATATTTAACAACTAGTAGTTTATTTACTGTAATTGCCTATTTCCAGCTACCCTAGAAAATAGATGAACTTCCAATTTTTCAAGAACTACAACATCTAAAATACATTGATTGCTTTTTGTCCGAAATCTTTGCTAGACATTGTTTACTAATAAATTAACCTAGCGATGAACAGTTAAAAATAAAACTGAAGTAACATAGCTGGTAATCTCAACCTTCCTAATGCTGCGACCCTTTAATATAGTTAAAGTGTTGTACAAATATTGTTGTAGTGACCTGCAACCATAAAATTATTTTTGCTGCTACTTTATAACTATAATATCATTATTGATGTGAATTTTAATGTAAACATTTTTCGAGATAAAGGTGTGCGAAAGGGGTCACAACTCACAGGTTTAGAACCCTTGCTTTAATTATAAACCCATTAATATAAGTAAATTTAATTTACATTTTCCTGTAACAATCATAGTAATTGGAAATTAAATTTGAAATAAGGTTCAATTATGTAATTCCACCATGCAGACAAGAATGTATATTGACACATGCCTTTAATCCAACACTTGGAAGCAGAGGCAAGTAAGTAGATCTGTGAGTTCAAGACCAACCTGGTCTATAAAGCGAATTCCAGGACAGCCAGGGCTGTTACACAGAGAAATCTTGTCTAAACATTAAAGAATATGTTATGTGTTCTTCTAAGTGTGTTATATGTAGGACAGACCTAATATACATAAAAAAGTATATCATAAGATTGTAAGGTGTAAAATATGGGAAAGAACACATAGACAGTAAATATAAAAGAAGAAAAATATACTTCACAAGAGTTTATAGTATATGTACATCTCAACTAAAAACAAAACCAGAAAATATCAACTTCTACTGCCAAGCATTGGAAAGAAATAACAATATGCATGTATTATCAAATGCTAAAGAAAACTATTGTCCATTAGAAATGGTTGTTTCAATTTTATACTTTATAAAGATATTAAAGAATAAAAAGGTACCTGTCATTAATAAATTATATGCTTCTTGTTTGGAAATCTTCCCGTGGAACCATCTTAAAAGGAGAACAAATTAGACATTTAAATCAAAAGTCCACATGCTGCTGCTTTCACATACTCAAAGGTAACCAAGCTGATGAAACAAATGTCAAAGAAATACTCAAATTTTCATTTGTTACATTTCTATTGTATTTTGCAAACTTACTGTGCTTTATCTCAACAAAGTACAAAAACACCAGGACCTGTCAAATAAATACTACAATAGCCGTATTAATTACAATATTTTTAAGAGCAATGGTTTTACTTCTAGTAGTAGCTGTCACATGCTTTTAACATAGCTCTATTTTTCTTTGGATGGCTTGGGAAGGATAGAGAAAATTATATAAGGCAAAAATTATACAAGGCCTCTAAATGTTTTCTCATGTTTCCTTCAAAAATAATTTTCTTTTAACATAAGATCTCGCCTAGTAATATTAAAATGTAAACACAAGAATAAGTACATACCAGCGGAAAGAATTATTTTTAATTCTGAGCTAAGACGTATCAAATTGTACTGGTAAAAAATTTTATAATCTGTATTCTATAAACTACAATAATTGAAAATATAACAGAATGAAATTAGAAAGGCATCTAATATTTACCTTCTCATAAAATAACATGTTAAAAAATTACTTAAGGATCAGGAATGGTGGTACAAGCATTTAATCCAAGAACCTGGGAGGAAAAGGCAGGCAGACCACTGTGCTCTGAGATTTGCATAGTGAGATCCAGGGCAGTCAGGACCATACAGTGAGATTCTTTTCTCAAAAACTAAAATTATTTAAAAGCCAAAGGTCTAACAGTTTTCCTCTTATTTACATTAAATCTCATTTTTTCTTGCTGGTAATCTCAGAACACTTCTCTACTACTGTGCTACGTCTTCTTCATCTTCTTAAGGTCTACAGTGATTTGTAGTAATGAGTTAATTGCCTGCTGTAAAGTACATATACAACAAGACTAAAAGCCTAAGTGCTCTAAGATGCAATGCTATAGGCTTAGAAGTCATTCATTCTGCTTCAAATTAACCATTCTATTACTAGGGAAAGTTCAAATACAACTTAATTTTCAAGTAAATGAAAAAGTAATCTTTAACTCAGATTTCCTGATGTTCTCAGAATAGATGTAAATAATGAAGAGCAAATGAACTATACAGTCCAGAATGCTTTAAAATTTATGGGGCTACATACTGCATTTAAGTAAAGGTTAAATTACCATTTACTACACAATTTAGAGTGGATTTCCACATTGTACAAGACTTAGCTAGATAGCATCCAAGACTAACCCTACAGTTTTCTAGTTAGTAAAAATAAAAACCCAAAAAGTACAGTTTAAAAAAGAACAAAGGTGAATAATATTTTGAGCCTTGAGGCAAATGGGTAATATTATTTCCCAGAGTCATATAAAATTTATATATTCAATTACATGATTTGTACTCAAGGTAACAGGTAAATCCTTGCTCTTAAGAAGTCCAGATTCTGGTTAGAGGAAAAACAAAACAAAAAACAAACAACACAAAGTGAACAACTAAATACCATGTAAAAATACAGTAAGTACATTGATGGGTCTTAGGGCATTTGAGGAATCATGGAGAAATGTGGCAAGTCTTCGGCATATGTAAGCAACAACAGGAACATTCATTGAACTTAAATTTACTAAATTCCATAAAAAAATACATAACTAACTGAGGGTAATCCCAGTAGGGGAAACAACTTAATAAAATCATTAAAATTAGTTATGCATTTGAAAGGCTTACAAAGTGAAGAGTGAAATGAAAAGACAATAAAAGTTACAAGAAGCATGTACATCACAGATCATCTTTTTAAGCTGTGCTGAAGTAATGTTGGTAGGGAATCAGTTCATGATTTTAGTTGAGAAAGTGGTACTTTCTGATAGGTATTTTAGACAAACCATTCTAAGTGCTGGAGCAGAGAGTGTGAGATGATTAACGACTTGGAAGGCCCAGCAGAAGATGACTGCTGTGTCAAGCACTACGAAAAATGACTGTAATAAAATTATTTAAAGACTGAAAAGAAAGGACACATTCAAAAAATATTTGAGAAGGAAAAATGTACTAGAACGTAATGCCCACACAGACATAAAGCTAAAAACAAAACAAAACAAAACAAAAATCTGTCAAACCAGCTATTTAATCTCAAAGGGATTCACTGTGGCTAAGGATACTTTAGAGAATTATGATACTTCACTGCCATAGTCTCTACTTTAAGTCCTTAAGAGAGTAGGCAGGTACATAAAATAAAAAAACCACAAATTTAATTCATGCTAAATACCACATAAATATAAAGTTCAGAAAAACAAAAGACTAATGTATTAATATGACTTCCCAGTGAAGTCTTATATTTATTTGACACTGAGGAATGTAGTTTAAATATTTACTGGCATCTTAAATCTGTACTATAAAAACCAGGAAAGTGTGTGTG
>JADRCD010077044.1:11062-38014 GCA_019843815.1 Montemys delectorum | reverse complement strand
ATAGTTTTGGCTATCCTGGGTCTTTTGTTATTCCAGATGAATTTGCAAATTGCTCTTTCTAAGTCTGTGAAGAATTGAGTTGGAATTTTGATGGGGATTGCATTGAATCTGTAGATTGCCTTCTATAAGATGGCCATTTTTAGTATATTAATCCTGCCAATCCATGGGCATGGGAGATCTTTCCATCTTCTGAGATCTTCTTCGATTTCCTTCTTCAGAGACTTGAACTTCTTGTCAAACAGATATTTTACTTGCTAACATCATCCCCACTGGGTCCTGAGAGCCTCTTGGTCTCCTGGCATCTGGGATTTTCTTGTGGCTACCTCCACTTCCGATAAGTAGTACAATGTATATATGGAACTCTATATGGGTACAATATATATATATATATATATATATATAGTTACATATTACATAAGGCTGAATATTTATATTTATTTATGTATTCTGTATATATGTCTATGAATATAATATTTACTTAACAAATGCCTAGTAAAGCTAAAATAGAGACAGAAGTTAGGCACTATTATCATAGAAATATATCATAGAAATATATCATATAAATATATTAGATATATTTATATCTAATTATTGCTTACCAAAATCAATAGGGAATGTAATAGAAATTATACTTACTAAAATAAAAACATATAATGTTGTGTGATATATAACTACATATCTACATATATAGTGTCTGTATATATAGTTATATGTGCAGTACAGTATATATAAATATATACATAGGTATATATATTTACATAGCTATATATGTATATAAATATATATTTTCCATTTACTCATGTAAAAATATGTAGTACTGTGTAGTATGTAACCGTATGTATATATGTATATACACACTACAGAGTATATATGTAACTGTATATATGTATATGTGCATATATACATACACTTACATACTACCGAGTACTGCATATTTTCACTTCAGTAAATATAATCTCTATCACATTCCTTTTTAGGTTTTGCTAAGCATTAATTACATATTAATATATAGTATATATTGCTATGATGCTATTGCCAGTCTTGGGACTCCCATTAAGTTTCTTAGGCATTAAATGTAGGAATTTATTCATGAAAGGAAAGCATTCTACAATGAATACTTTGTACTAAATTGCACTGCTCCATTGAGATGGGCATGAAGTCATGTGATAAGATTCCTCCAGGTGCATTACAGTCTCATCACTGCTCTATATGTAGCCATCAACATTCTCTTCATGATAATTGAATTCATTGTTGTGTATTATAATTGAATTCATTTTTAAAAATCACCTGAATGTAGAATATGTAAAGTCCACAACAGGAGGAACACAGATAAGCAAACCTTAAAGAGTAGCAGAAGAGTAGAAGGCGAAAGCGGAGGATGAGGAAATAACTCTCAGCATGAACATTCCTGAAATGCAAATCGAAACCAGTTGAGGAAACAACCAAAATGTCTCTTAATTTTCTGATAGATAGAATTTTTTTTTGCAATATTACAATGATGTATTATTGACTAATTAAAAATAGATTAACTTTAAACACATGCAATATCACTTATGTTTGTGATTTTGTATACAAGTGCAATATGTTTAATAACATGTGGGTCTATGTGTATGTGATCATCTCATAGGTTTGCTGATAAGTGAGATTATACAATCTTAAAATATGTACATAACACACACACATATACATATTATGCTCTAAAATATAAATATAGTTTGTGAATAATTTAGTGGTAAATAACCAAGGGCTAACTGTTGAGTAACATTGATTAGGGCACATATAATGATATAAATATTGATTGTGGTCATGGTTACAGAGATTTAGCACTCACAGGAGACAACAGAGTAGGATGACATTACACTCAAAGGATTAAAGTCATATTTACTAGTAGTAATAGCAAGTCCTGGTAAGGATATTGAACATCTGTTATTTCCTGGTATTCCTTCTTAAAGTGTAAAATAGCACAGCCATCAACATTCCCTTCCCTAAGAACTAAAATGAGAGAAATAAAAATTAATATTCAGATACAAAATACCTAATGCCTCTAGTTTCATGCTTGGACATTGAGGGGAGAAATATCTACTTACCACAAGAACAACACACAACAGATAAGTTCTTCTGGGTGCTAAAATTAGTGGGGAGATGATGATGATGTGTGTGAGGAAATAGGATAAAGTATAGCCTCAAATAACTGACCCAAGATACTAATTATAAAGGGAAAAATAACTCTGATCTGAGAAGCTCTGAAGACAGCATCTTGGCTAGATGGTTGCGGTTCAAATTTCTAGCACAGAACAGAGCATCAAGTCACTCTTTGCTTGGAACCATGCACGGAGCATGACAAATCATCTTTTGATTCTCCTGCCAAGAAGAAATAATCTTGATTCAAACTAAGAAAATACATGAGACAATATTCAAGACAAATTCCATAAAATAAGAGATCACTTCATTTCATAAGTGATTAAGAGATGTTAGAAATAAAGAATGCAGATGATCAAGGCAGTGTAAAATATGCTGTGTTGCTCCTGGATTATATTCTATCTCAAAAAGAGCATTGGTAGCAAACCTCTAACTCGAATAGTTTCTTCTATGAAGAAAACTATTGCAGCATGTTACATTTTTAGCAGTAATAAAAACTGCACTGGCAAGTGGTGGGGTCAACATGATGAAGATAAATAAAACATACTGGAGCTGAAGTAGCTTTATACATTTTTCAGTTAGTCTGAAATTATTCTGAGTTGAAAGTTTAAAAAGAGGAATAAGCATGATACATGATATACTGAATTTAAAATACATGAGTGGATAAATGAAAGAAAAATTGAGGAGGGAAGGAGAGAGAGATAGTGAGAGACAGAGACAGAGAGAGACAGAGAAAGACAGAGAGACGGAGAGGAGTGTATTTCTAAAAGATCTCTTGAGTCTATCTTTGAGGCCTCAAATACAGATATTTTTCTACTTCAAGTTAGTTAGCATTTCCAGCATTCAGTTTGGAGATCAATTGATTTCAATTTCATTCATGGGGCATCAAATTAGTTGTACTTTACCCCAGCAATTATCTTCTCCATATTTCTCTCCCAGATTTCCCTTTTAAGATTCAGGAAACCAAACGGTACCTAACACCATTTGGAAAAGCATGCCAATAATTTAATTGGAATAGATTTCCCTCACATTTGCTTATGTGAAGAAGTTATGACAATTCTAACATTAATGGGGGTTTTTAAGATTTGGGAAATAATATTGACAAATTGATTGACTCAGTTTTACCTACTTACTTATTTTTGAAATCCTTAAATCTTGATTTCCAAACTCCTGCAGGTTATCCAGGACTGCGAGATGCCTCTGATTTCTAAGAAGCATTATTTGAAGGAAATAATCATCCACAGCTTTAAAAAGTGTGTCCATCCTCTCAAAAGTTATATGAAAAACTTTAATACCCTAAGTCGTCACAGAGCTGGTGGGGATATGAATTTTTATCCCACGGGCAGAGTCATGAGTGAATAAAAGCTTCATAACAGTTTCCATGACCTTGAGCTTCTTGTATTTTTTTTTTTTTGGTTTCTTTGAGACAGGGTTTCTCTGTGTAGTCCTGTCCTGTGTAGGCTGTCCTGGAACTCACTCTGTAGACCAGGCTGGCCTAGAACTCAGAAATCTGCCTGCCTCTGCCTCCCATGGGCTGGAATTACAGGCCTGCACCACCACTGCCCAGCTGACCTTGAACTTCTTGATGATCATTTCTGTGCCTCATTTTCTTCACATGAACATAGAGGTAACCTTACTTCTCTCCTAACACTCTTTATTAAACATAAATTATCTTTATATTGTACTACTCAAATGAAAAGTGTGCACACACACATATATGCTTGCATATATGCATGTAGATACATATATATGCATTATTTATACAAGTTATTTTTTGCTAAATTGAAAACTAGCCTTCATTGGATTGAGGATAGAGATTCAGCAAAGAACAGTCTATAGCTTTTCTCTATTTTTGACATAGACACCATAAATACATTGAAACCCTCAAGGAAAGAAATATCTCAGGACAGAAATCTAGTGTTAATGACACAGAAGGACAGCTTGTCATTCACTGGAGAGCCATTTACATATTCCTGATAGAGCAGTAAACTATTTGCTTCTCTGGCTGCGCTTCTGTGTTCCATGCACAGATTCACTAAAGTACTCAAGTCTTCCTTGCTGCCCTTGAACAAATGGATTCTCTTTGTTCCAGAGCTAAAAGGTTTAGAGATGGATGAATGGGTGAAATCTTTATGCATATGAGTAAGCTGTCCTTCCTGAACACTCTTCTGAAAGAAAGAAACTACATAAAATTATTTTTAAGAGTGAGACCGTTATTAGTATTTGTTTTCAGCAGAAAAATGAATCCAAACAAACACCTCTAAGCTTCTACTTGCTTAAGGATGTACAAGAGCTTACTTGGCAAATTTACTCCAACAAGTAGAAAAAGTTGAAAAATGGCATAGTATCTATCTATAGCAATGCCCCAAGTCTCCAAGCTTGTTCATAATGTCTGCCTGCCATTAGTCCAGGAAAATTCTTTTCATTCAAATATCCAGCACCAAGGGCAAGACAACATGAATGAAAGTGACACTGCTTTGATCCTGAGCCTTGGAACTATCCTGAAGCTCCAATGGACAAAAAGAAATTTTGGAGAAAGGGAAGGCAAGTGAGTTTTAAACAGATAGTAGATGGTTTTGAATAACTTTGACTTTTTGTATTATAATAAATTTTATTTAAATTCTTAATCATGAAATGTCTATCTTACTTTATTCTGATTAGTAGAGTAAAAGTGTCAAGAAAGTGTTACCTATAGAATATTAAGACCATTATATGTCACATGTTAAATAAAGAACTCTGAAATAATTGATCAGCTCCAAACTCAGTGATAATACACATTTTATTTTTTATTTTTTCTCTTTTTCTTTTTCTTTTTCTATTATTATTATTATTATTAATTATTAATTATTTTACTTATTCACTTTACATTCCTCTTACTCCCCCACAATTCTTCCCACCATACAGCCTTTTCCTCTCCACTGAGCAAGTGTGGACCCCTCTGAATTTTCCCCCACCCTGGGACATCAACTCTATGTGGGGCTAAGGGCATCTTCTTCCACTGATGGCAGACAAGGAAGCACAACTAGAAGAACATATTCCACATACAGACAACAGCTTTTGGGATAGCCCCATTCTATATGTGAGCAGTGGCAAAGGTCCAACCAATATACATTCTTTGGTTAGTGGTTCAGTCTCCGAGAGCCCCACAGGTCCAGATTAGTTGATTCTGTTGGTCTTCTTGTGGAGTTCCTATCCCTTTTGGGGCCTCAATCCTTTCTTTTATTCTTCCAAATGAGTCCCCAATCTCCATTCACTGTTTGGCTGTGGGACCCTGCATCTGTCTGAGCTGCTATGTGGAGCCTCTCAGAGCACAGTTATGCTAGGCTCCTATTAGGAAGCATAACAGTATCATGAATAGTGTCAGAGATTGGTGCTTGCCCATGGGATGGGTTTCAAGTTGAGACAGTTACTGGTTGGCAATTCTGTCAGTCTCAGCTTCATGCACAATACCTACATTTCTTGTAGACAGGATAAATTTTGGGTTGAATGTTTCGTGAGTAGGTTGTTGTCCCTATCACTCCACTGGGCTTTCTGCCTGGCTACAGGAGGTGGCTTCTTCATTTTCCATATCCCCAATTCTGTGAGTAACAGTGAAGCTCACCCCCTTTGATTCTTGGGTGCCTCCCTTATCCTAGATCTCTGTCTCATGATAGAGATGCCCCTCACCTTCCCACCCTGTCAGTTGCAAATTTCCATCCATTCTCATGGCCATCTGGCCATCTGTCCTGTCTCTACCCACACCTGTCCCTGAATCACACTATTCCCTTCTCTATCACATTTCCCATCCAGTTCCCTCCTTTGATCAACCTCTTATGACTATTTTATTCTCCCTTTTTTCCAAATATAGAACTTGTCTATGCATACATAGATCTTTAGTTTTTTATTAGATATTTTCTTTATTTACATTTCAAATGTTATCCCCTTTCCAGGCATCCTCCCCCTAGAATTTCCCTATCACATTCCCCTCCCCCTGCTTCTATGAGGTTCCTTCATCCATCCTCCCACTCCCACTTCCCAGCCCTGGCATTTCCCTACACTGGATCTTTCCCATGACCAAGGGCCTCTCTTCCCATTGATGCCCAACAAGGCTATCCTCTGCTACATATGGGGCTGGAGCCATGAGTCTCTCCATGTGTACTCGTTTGTTGTTTTAGACCCCTTCTAAGTGAGATTCAAGCATCCTCTCTTGTGTCTTCTTGTTTAGTTTGTTTGAGTCTGTGGAGTGTAGCATGGGTATCCTTTATTTTATGGTTAATATCCACTTATAAGTGAGTTTATACCATGCCTGTCCTGTTGGGACTGTGTTACCTTACTCAGGATAGTATTAACAAGTCCCATCTATTTGTTTGCACAATTCATGATGCCTTTATTTTTAATAGCTAAATAATATTCCATTGTGTAGATGTACCACATTTTCTTTATCCATTCTTTGGTTGATGAACATCTAAGTGTTTCCATTTTATGGTTATTATGAATAAAGCTGTTCTGAATGTAGTTGATCAAATGCCTTTGTGGGATGTTGGAGCATCTTTTGGTATATCCCCAGGAATTGTATAGCTGGGTCTTGAGGTAGAACTATTTCCAATTTTCTGAGAAACCTCCAAATTGATTTCCAAAGTGGTTATACAATTTTCCATCCCCACCAGCAATGGAGGAGTGTTCCCTTTGCTCCACTTTCTCACCAGCATGTCCAGTGAGGGTGGGCAGAGTGCTAGTGGGAGAAAGGAGGTCTGTTTGGGTGAGCATGCTGCTCAGGGTCCCATGAAGTTGGGCAGAATTGTGGCCAGAGAGTGGAGTTCTGTCTGTGTTAGCAAGTTGCTTGAGGCAGCTTGACTTGCCTTGGAGGACTCAAGGAGCACCACGGAATATGGGTGGGAAAAGGGAAGCTAACCAGTATGGTTCAGGTTCTTCAGGTCTGTTGAAGGTGGGTGGAGAGGTGGCTGGGAGAATGGAGGCTCTGCTGGGATAGCAAGCTGTTCAGGGCAGTCTGGCTTGCCCCTGAGGATTCACGGAGCAGGGAACTACATTTTCTCTTAAGACCAAAGAATTTAGGGTCATAGGGAGAAAATGGATTATTTTGGATTCTGTTTCATAAACACTCACCATCTTTTTTTTCATAACTATTAATAACTGTAAAGTTAAAAAGGCTAGGATGGCATAATGTACTACTGAGAAGTAATTGATTAATTTGGACCCGTATTGTAAACGAGAAGGCTGTATAAGAGAGATAGAAGGCAGAAGGGAGAAACGGCGCAGAAGAGTAGATGGACAGAGGGAATGAAAGGAAGTACTGACAGGAGGAGCAAATGAAGGATAGAGGAAGATAGAAGCAAAAGGGAGGAATGAAGTAAATATGTGACAGTCTCGAGAGCTGTAGAATGAAAAGGGAAAGCAAGGATCTCCAGGAGCCTGGCTGCATGTGACTGACTGGGCTTCTAGGCAGTATCCGTGCTGGGACCTTTATAGGGCATCTTCTTTTGCAGTCTACCCTGCCAGAGTGGAAACTTCCTTATCATTGAGTAGTCTGCATCCAACCTTCATTTTAATGAAGTATAATTACTGGGAATACTTAGAACCATTTAAGAACCAATAATAAATTATATCCAAGTTCAGAAATATTACCTACATTTAAAAAATCTTTGTATTATTCTCTATAAAAACCACCTTTTGAGCCGGGCAGTGGTGGTGCACGCCTTTAATCCCAGCACTTGGGAGACAGAGGCAGGTGGATTTCTGAGTTTGAGGCCAGCCTGGTCTACAGAGTGAGTTCCAGGACAGCCAGGGCTATACAGAGAAATCCTGTCCGGAAAAACAAAAACAATACAAAACAAAACCACCTTTAAGAATAGGACACTATGTATGATTGCAAAAATTATACCCATATATTTTTATATAAAACAAGTGAATTTAGTATAATACTTTTAAATTCAAATGATCTGTACTACAAAGACATACAGAGACATGAAGTAGAAATGAAAAACACCTTTTGAGTTATGAATTAGAAATGGCTTTCAGAAAGACAGAAAGTATTCTGTTTCAGGAAAAATAACACATAATAAAATGTGTAAGTTATGTATATTATTGTTTTAGCATAAAACAAGGAGCTTATTTTTCCTTCAAAAAGAACAATTTTCTTTCAGCAGTCAGAACCGGTCTGCTTAGCAATAACCATCTTTAACCAGAGTTTCTGTGCTGAAGGCACTTTCCTCCATAGGGAGTTATCTCTTCAGGACAGGGTGACAGCATAGCCAACTCTGCTGGCACTTTAGAATAATAGCTGTTGATGTCCAGTAGCTGTTGACAGGCACGGACATTTCCTTTTTTCTTTCTTCTGGTTTTTGGTTATTGGTTTAAAAGTTACTGAAGTACCTTAGAAGTTTCTAGTATATAACTTTCATGTAATTAGCGTCAGTTACTTAATACAATCAAAAGAACCAAAGAATGAATTTTAGTGATCCTTCCAAGGCTATATACATTTTATGAATAAAATACTATTCCTTTCCAATTAAATTATTTTTGTCACCTCTATCGAAGACACATTGTCACATATAGTGAGTCAATTAGTTAATTGTTAAACTTTCTGTACCTTTCCACTAATTGTCTTGTATTCTTGTTGATGATCTTCTTATGTTTTCAATGACGGAGAGCTAGCGTATTGAAAAGTTCCCACATTTTCTGTTTTTCTTATTTTTCTTATCACCAAAATTAATTTTTACCTTGTGTGTTGTTCAGCAAAAAGTGGTTTGTTTCTTTTTTTAATTTTCTGTTCTTTATTATAAGGTAGACATATTTATTTCTAGTAATAAGCCCTTTTCTTTAGCATTTTCATTTCTAGTTTAACATAAATCTGCCAAAATTTTTATGTTCAATATATTCAAAGTTTACTTTACCCATTATCTTATATATTCTCTTTCTGTACATGTAAGCAATGTGCTCCTTATAAAGTTTTATAATCTCTGCTTTTTATTTGTATGTCTATACTCTGATTTATATATAATGCAAACATCATTGTATTGAGATTTATAGCAATCACCTAGTCATATGTTTATGTCTACTGAACTAATTATTTCTTTCCCTTAACTTAAAAATACTTCCCATTTATGAAATATATTTATATTTTTTAATTTGCCTCTTTATATTTAATGTTTATATATATATATATATATATATATATATATATCACCTAATGATAGGCTATCTATATATAGTATAAACTTAACATAAACTTATACATCAATGAAGGCATATATTCTGAGAAATGAATTATTATTAGCTGATTTTATCATTGTGTGAACATTATAGAGTAGACAACAAATGAAAAACTTATGAGGTTTTTAGTAGAATATTAGAAGACAATAATTATTTATTTCTATAAGTGACTAAAACATCATTATATGACATTTGATTGAATAATATAATCAAGCTTTTGGAAAATTTCATTTCCTGTCCTCTTTTATGCCTTAGTTACTTTACGATTTCTTTCCAATTCCTACACATGTCATAAGATCACAATACTGATTTTCATTCCATTTAATACTGGTTATCATAAATAAAGATTTTTAATTTGGTCACATACTCATTTTTCATTAATTTATTTATACTACATTCTGATCCTAGCTTCCCCTCCCACTTCTTCTCCCAGTTCCTCTCTCTCACTACCTCCTTTAGCTTTCTCCATAGAGAAGGGGAGGCCTCCCATGGATGTGGATCCACTTTTGCATATCAATTTGCAGAAGTATAGACACACATCCTCCCTTTGAGGCTAGACCAGGTAGCCCAGTTAGGGAAAAAGTTTCCAAAGGCAGGCAGCAGAATCAGAGACAACAGATCCTGCTATTGTTAGTGGACTTACATGAAGACCAAGCTGTACATATGTGTAAGAGGCCTAAGTCATTCCAATTCACGCTTTTTTGTTGATGGTTCAGTCTCTGTAGGCCCCTATGGTCCCAGATTAGTTGATTTTGTAGGTTTTCTTATGGTGTCCTTGACCTCTCTGGTTCCTTCAACCCTTCTTTCTCTTCCACAGGATTCCCCAAGATACTCCTTCTGGTTGTCTGTGGGACACTGCATCAATTTCCATCAGTTCTTGGGTAAAGCTTCTTAGAGGACAGCACAATATGATTAATAATGTCAGGATTTTGCTCTTTCTCATGGGATGAGTCTCAAATTGTGCCAGTCATTGGTAGGCTATTCTATCAATTTCTGCTTGATCTTTATATATGTATATCTTGTAGGCAGGACATATTTTGGGTCAATGGTTTTGTGTATTTATATCCCCGTTCCTTCTTTGGAAGTATTGCCTAATTACAGAATATACCCATTTGAGGTTCCATATCTCTTGTTGCTAGGAGTTTTAGCTAAGTTCACCCTCATAAAAGCCTGGAAGTCTCCCTTGTCCTAGGATTCTGGCTTGGCCCAGAGACTCCCCTATGACTGATTTCCGTTTTCCCAATTCTCTCCCTTTATTCTCCCTGCACTTAAATAGTCCAATAACTCCTAAGGAAACAGAAGCAGTCTCCAAAACTCTCCCAACAGTAAAACAAAGCCCAGGCACAGATGGTTTTAGCACAGAATTCCACATGACTTTAAAACAAGAACTAATTCAAATACTCTTGAAACTATTCCAGAAAATAGAAACAGAAAAAATAATTAACCTGATACCTAAACTACACAAAGATTCAATGAAGAAAGAGACTTTACAACTGTGAATACTGATACAAAAATACTCAATTAAATTCTTTCAAACCAAATCCAAGAACACATCAAAAACATCAACCACCATGATCAAATGGCCTTAATTCCGGAGATGCAGGGATGGTTTAGTATACAAAAATCCATTGGTGTAATCTATTAGATAAGCAAACTGAAAGAAAAACAAAACACTTGATCACCTCATCAGATGCTGAAAAACTCTTTGACAAGATCAGACATCCTGTCATGTTAAATTCTCAAAGAGATCAGGGGTACAGGGACATACCTAAACACAATACATGCAACCTAGAGCAAGCCAATAGGCTACATCAAATTAAATGGAGAGAAACTTAAAGCAACTCTACTAAAATCAGTGACAAGATAAAGCGGCCCACTCTCTCCCTAAGTATTCAATTTGATCCTTGAAGTTTTAGCTAGAAGAATAAGACAGCTACAGGAGATCAAGGCAATACAAATTGGAAAGAAAGAAGTCCATGTACCAGTATTTACAGATAATATGGTAGTGTGCATAAGTGACTCCAAAAATTCTATCAGAGAATTTCTACAGCTGATACACAACTTCAGCCTAGTGAGTGCTTGGATACAAAATAACTCAATAAAGGTCAGTGACTCTCCTTTATACAAATTATAAACTGACTAGAAAAGAAAATAGGCAAACAGTATCCTTTACAATAAACACAAATAATATAAAATATTTTGGAGTAACTCCAACCAAGCAAGTTAAAGGCCTGTATAACTGGAACTTTAGGTATCTGAAGAAAACATTTGAAGATAATGGAAAGATCTCCCATGCTTCTGAGATGGCAGTATTAACATAGTAAAATGTTAAATAGGAAAAATGGCCCTGTTGCCAAATACATTCTACAGATTCAATACAATTCCCATCAAGATTTCAAAACAATTCTTTACAGACTGCCAATGACTGGCTTTGGCATCCTTGTGGTGGGGTAAACTGAGGCAGGCAGCCATTGGGGGTCAGTGCTTAGAGCCATCGACAGGGGTGGATACAGATGTCTACAGGGGCTGCTGCCAATGTCATCTATCAATAAGAGAAATTACTCGGCAGACTTTTCTCTGAGGGAACAAAGCTTAATTTCCTGGGGCTGGTACTCTCTGTGGCCAGCAGAAAAATCTATCAACTCTTTTAACTCCTTGGGGCTGGAGAAAGATGGAAGGAAAGAGAGAAAATTCACACTCATGCTCACACACACACACACACACACACACACACACACACACTGAGTGTATGAAACAAAAGACAGAGCCCAATAACTTCATACACACAAATGTATACATACATAAATATATATATGCATATATATGTATACATATGTATACATATGTATATGTATACATATATATGCATATATATATTTATCAGACAGACATATACTCAGTCACACATAGAATGGTTAGAATAAAGCTCCAGCAAACAGGCTCCAAGCATTTCAGGCATACACATACATATTGGTTGAGCAAGTTCTAACACACATCCAGAGAAGCTTTACATATATATACATACATATACACAATTGATGGATGGAAAGAACAGTATTCCAATGTCCACTCACACAAACCTTACACATATACATATGTATGCATAGTTGATGGGTGGAAGAATTAATGTCCCAGCCCCCATACATACAAACCTTACTCATATACATACATGAACTTAGTTGATGGATGGAAGGACAAGTGTTCCAGCCCTCCACTCTTTATTCTTTCTTCCATAGCTTATACACCTCAGCAAAATCTTTCAAACAGTATAAAATTACATGGTGATTACATCCCAGATTCCGTCTAGTGAATGATTATGAAAAAAAATAAAAAAACAACATGTTTTCCAGTACCTTTACAAGAAATAACATTACATAGTATAGGTAAAGAAAACAAATTATTCCCCCAAACCCATGTACATTTGTAACTGATAAATTTGTTATAGATCAACGAAGTGTAAGCAAGCAAGCTAGATTTTTTCAGCCAGTTTCTCTCACTGGCAGGCAGCAATTTGCAGTTACCAAAAAGGAGTAATTATTTTATTATTTATCTTTTAAAGTAATCTTATAAGAAGCTTAAAAGAATCACCAATCTAAACTTTTATATAAAATGAGTCATATCTACCTTATATCTTCAGAATGTATATGTATCCCTCAGTGACTTTTTGGTAAATCATATCAGGAAGCTGAGGGCAAAAACGGGTATAAGAAATTAATCATCAGCAGTCCAGCCTCAGTGAGAATCAGGTCATCCAGCGCTGCCATTGTTCTTGCTTCCTGACCATAAAAGCTCCCTAGCTTAACTAATGAGTGTGCCTTTCTTTACTTTTAAACTGCTTCCTAAGATTTTCTACATCAGAGACACCAGTAACCTAGCTTCCCTAACAATTTTAATTTTTCCAAATGTTTTCGAAGGGTGGTGGTCATTGCTGACAATCTACATCTCATAAGTTCTTGCCTAAGGTGGTGATTAGAATCATTAATCTGCTACAGTAGCAATGTCTGGAAGAGACCAAGCGTTATTATTGTGAGTGCTAGAGATACTGCCCAGTGAGGAGTTGGAAGCCCCTATAGAGTTTTCATATAACTCTTCGATTAAGAGGGACGCGAGGACAGCGTGAAACCCTCAGGACTCTTGGTCCTCAGGCTACACCACACGGAGGTTCACCCATGTGGCTGTGGTAAACAGTAGGCTGAACTCCATAATTTCTAAAGCCATTTGGTGTTCTACCTGAATGGCCCTCAGCAACAGACCTTGTTCACATATGTGTAAAGTTTAGTATTCTGTTGAGAATATCTGAGGTTACTTGTAGTGTGTATTTTTCTGCCAAAAAAATTCTGGTTTTACTGTTTTCTTTACATTTACCAGCTGATGATGAGTTCTTTTTCTTCTTTCCAGGAAATTTGTTGCATTCTATTTTCATCTGCAAATCATATTTTCTTAGTTATAAGACAAGATTGACATAGTCTTTGTTTTCCTTCTATGTTAGCAAGGTTCCCATTATCTTTGGTGCTTCTATGTATTATTAGAATAAGTAACAACACAAATTTTTAGAATTCTTATTTTCACTTTGTCATTTCTTCCTTTCTTTTTCTAAATTTAAATTATTTTATTTATTTACATTCCAGCTGTTGCCCCCACCTTGGTAACCCTTCCTACAGTTCATCATCCTATACCTCTTCCCTCTTGCCTCCAAGAGGGTTCTCCCCACACACCACCACATCTCCCCCTTCCCTGGTGCCTGAAGTCTCACAAGAACTAAGCACATCTTCTACCACTGCAGCCAAAGAAGGGAGACATCTGCTACAAATGTGTCACGGGTCTCCCACCAGCCCATGAATGCTCCTGGTTGGTGATCCAGTCTCCAGATGCTGTCTGGGGGCTGGGCCAGTTGAGACTGCTGTTCCTCCCATGGGATCGCTCCCCTCTTAAGCTTTTTCAAGAATTCTTAGAATAAGAAAATTGCTACTCTTTCTATGAATATAATGGACTTTTGTTTTATTTTTATATAAATGTAGGCTAGTGATTTTTTTGCAACTCTGGTTACAATATGGTTAAATATGGTAGCATTTGCTTACTGTTTCAATTTTGTTATGTTTTTGTATCGTTCAGCCATAGTTTATAAGAATCAACTTTGTTTGGGATAATAGATGGTCAGAGAAGCTTTAATAAACATTAAGTATCATTTGTATGTATTTATATTATTACCTTCATTATTTTGTTATTGAGAGAGCAATCTCACTTTGTAGCTTATATATTTGTATTATCATTTTGTTCTTGTGAGAGCAATCTCCTTTTGTAGCCTATATTGTCCTCAGCCTTCCTGTGCAATCCAGAACTGACTCAGACTTTTTTGAGTGGAGTGATTTTAGTCATGCACCACATACCTGGCTATATGCCTGACTGTATAGATAATCTATCTACTGTCTACCATGGGCCAAATGTGTGATAGTTTCTGAGAACACAGTAATAAAATACATGTTTTAACTTTATAAGAATAATTTTTTCAAATCTAATATTTACATAGATCATACAAACACATATATTTTTCTACATTTCATAAAATCTTCGTAGAATTAAATTCTGTTTTTTTCAATAAAATAAATATTACATTATGAGATAAGATGTTTTAGAGTGTCTAGGGCATGAGATCTGCATCAACTTATTTCTCATGATGTTGGCAATTAGTAATAATGACAGTACATCAGTATATGCAAATGTAAATGCAAGCAACCACATCTTAATTGAGAGAGAGAGATACAGAGAGACTCAGAGAGAAATAGAGAAAGTTCTCTTGAGGTCATGCTCCCCATTATCCTAAAAACCTTAAATAGTCCCTTCTTTGAAGTGTTCACATCAGTGCTTATTTTGTTATTGTTCTGTGCAGTCAACCCCTAGTCACCTCAGACATCTGGGGAAACTCAGACCACTTTCAACCCATGGCAAATTCTATAAGATACATCTTTCTTATCCTTAGGAGGCAATGCTGAAAAATAGAAAGGCTAGGTAATTTCCTTCAAGTCCTTCCATTTATAGCAAGAGCAACTTCAATGAAAATCTAGAAAGCCAAATATCAAAATTGATATTGTTATTTATGTGAGTTCTAGTTCGTACGGTAAATAATGGCCAACAAAACAATTAACACACTAGATAATTATACCCTTGATGATTTGCACATAGTACAGAGCTAAGTAGGACAAGGAAGGAAACCAATGTTGCCTAGGTCTGCTTTTTCCCTCCAGGTATCCAGGCCCCACTGAGCAGCAAGTTGGACTGGAGGTAAAAGCTGAGCTGACTAAGTGGGTTAGGCAGGAACTTGGTCTGTGTAAGTACCTGAGAATCAGCCTTCTTCAGAGATAGTTTTCAGAGAAACAGTTCTCCTTTACTGGGGGAGCTATATCAACCTGGGGTAGATGATAGAGGTTTTTAGGATAAGTGTACATTGTTGGCTGCAGATGAGGAAGTGGAAATCCTTTATTTACATGAGGAGGAATCCCAGGTACTTGGTGATCATGTCCTTATAATGAGAGAGGAAGTTTAACTTGAATCCTGACCACTAGGGTATGTGACCAGCTCAAGTGTGGCAGAGGTGGGGGTCAGATCACCAGGCTTACATGCCCAGGACAGGCAGGAGCAGGAGGAAGCAGTCTTATTCTTGCTGGTTTCAAGAAGAGAGTTCAGAGTTTCAACACTTCTTGACCTCACTCTTGCTCAAGACCTGTGCCCTGGGTCACACAGACATCCAGTCCTACAAAACAATGGGAGTATGACTTGATTGGTCATGTCTACTTTTCTTAAGAAAGTTATCTGGGATATCTCGAACTTTTTTACTAAATAAGTAAATTTGGGTAGGCTCATACAAGTACAGATCCTTTTTTGGATAACTAGGTGAAGAAGACAAAATTCCAAACCAATATAAACATTACTATAGGACATTTGTTTATTTTTATTTATACTTAAATATGACCACTTCTGTCAATTACTATTTATTTAACCTGAAACTATCCAGAATAATCAAATAAGAATAGCAGGTAAAACCAGTGACTGAAATTGGAGGCTCATAGCCTGTTTTCTTATTTCAATATAAGTACTAATACATTCTATTTTGGTAAGCTGTGATCATAAAATTGAAAACCATAAATCACCATAATGAATACACTAATGAGGATTAATTTTACTGCTTAAACACAACTACTAATCTTTGAAACTATTCCAATTGGCATGTTTAGAAAAAAATTAACTCTAAATCTAATAATGAGCTGATGCAGGATGTTATCCTGATTGACTAAGTATATTTGTATCCTTCCTAACTTACCACTAATGGGCAATTTTTAATCTTTTTCTCTGTGTATTAATACAGGCCTGAAACAGAGTTATTTAAAATATGTAGTTAGTGATGCATTTTGAAAGATAATATTTGAGTATTACATCATAAGAGTCTGTGTATTCAGGTATACTTTCTATAACTAATGCTTTACTTACTATTACCAATATGTCAATCCTATGGGTCAATTAGCATGAAGAATAAAACTTGCCTATACATATGGAAAAATGAAAGTACTTTTGATCTTACAGTCTTTGTAATGAAAATGCCATCAATGCTGTTACAGATGGGTTGTTGAGTCAACAGAATTGTTTGGATTACTCAACCTTTGCACTTTGACAATTTGGGTGTGTGATAGTTTTGTTTTGAAAGATTATAAAGTGGATTGTAAGGCATTTAATAACAATGTGTCTCTACTCCTGAATGTACGTAAAACATTGCACCCACCTTTTTTAGTTGTACATATCCAATACTTTCTCTTGTCCCTGTCAGATCCTGATAACCTCTAGTTGAGATTTGCTGGCAGTGGAAAAGCATTTAAATTAATAGTAAGGTTTCTAATAACAGCATGCATTTACCCATCACAAAATATATGGTACAATTCAACAAGGACTAGAAATAATTGATCTTCCATGCCATAGAAAGAGGGACAGTGATGCATGCCTTAGACATAAGTACATTGAACCTGTAGGAAAATGAATTTTGTGCCCAATGCTATATAGTCAACATAGCAGAGCAACCATATGGAGCCAGCAAGTCAACACGTGGCTGACTTCAGGAAGAGGATCCTACCTACTGCTCTTCACTGCCTCCATTTTCTTAAGGTTTGAGTTTGAAAAACTTTCAATAGATTATGAAACCAAAGGGTAAAAAGGATTTCTAAAATCAAAACTCAGATCAAAACAGCTTATGCTTTTTTATACGTTCAAGTACTTTAGATAGGTGGCATTCAGAACCTAAAAACACAGGCTCGCACATATTACTCCTCAAGGAGCCAGGGGAAAGTATGTCACAGTGATTGGGTTTGGTTGACAGATTCAAGGAGGTGGAGGGCAGGGTAGGAACAACCTTTAAGTGGTTGTGATACCCTAGAGACTGGGATAAGTGCCAGAAACTTAGCTGAGTGGGAACATGTCTCCCTCAAGAGGATATATTGAGTCTGCCAAATAAATAGGATAAAATAAAGACATGCCAGGTTCTGTTATATATAATATTAGATTAATGAATAGAAATTAAATATGAGGCAGACATCTGAGTGCTATTATTATTTTAATGACAGTGGCATTTCAAAGTAAAAATATTGGGCAAATGGACCTCGGTTCTGAGATCTTAAATGTAATGACAATGTAATTCTTTTAATTTCAAATGCATTCTTTCAAAAGTGATTGTAACAAAATTGTTAATTTTTTTTTGCTTCATACTCTATGTGCACATACGTGCTACCTTTGTTTTCTTGCTCTCTCTCTGTCTTTCTGTCTGTCTCTCTGTCTGTCTCTCTGTCTATCTCCCTCTGTCTGTCTCTCTGTCTCTCTCTCTCTCTCTGTTCTTTACTGGGTGGATTCCAGATTCAGTCTTTTTTCATACCAACTGTGTCTCTGGAATCAAGCTGATACAGTACTTTTCCTCTGAGGCACCTAACACCCCTCTGTTTTTTTCTGTGTACTCTCAGATAACATCTCAGAGGACTGGAGCTGGCTCTCACTACTAAAAGCATCAAAACAAACAAGCATCAAGTTTAATTATCTTGTCCCTGAGCTAGAAGGTAGCTGGTGATGGCTTCAGAGAAGGTTATTAGGGGACTAGGTTAAAAAGTCAAAATGAAAACATGGGGACAGAATAGAAAACAGCTTAATTTATAGGAAATGACAACAATATAGATTAAGGAGGAAGATAAGATTATTCATGACCATTGTATAAAAAGCTGGTTATTAGCTTTTTGATTATTAGCTGATATTAGCTTTCTTTCATGGTATAAAAACCTACCAGTTAGCATGTTAAAACAGCACATGTTTACTGCCTCATCTTGCATGGGTTGAGGTTTTTCAGTCAGGATGCGTTCATAACAGGTGAACTCTTTAAACTCCCAGATCTCAGGTTGTTGGTCACAGGTAGAAAACTGAAGCCTGTGTTTTATTGATGGCATGTGGGAAGAGGGTTTAGAGCTCCTAGATTTTACTTTCAATGGTCCATTCCATCATCTTTCACAATATAAACACATATCTTCATATACATACAGATGTAGACATAGATACAAGTTTGTATAACATACATGCATCTCTCTCTCTGTATATATGCATAAGATATACATATATCTATGTGTGTGTGCACTTGATATGATATAAATTTATAAGCATGGATCAATCTAATCATGGAAATGACATTTCATTACATTTTCTAGGATTTCCTATTTCAGAGTATAAAGGATATGAACAGTAAGTTCACCCTAATTTCTCTGCATACATGAGGGAAGACAAATCCCTACAGCTGAATCCAACCATTTGCTGGGCCCCAGACGACGTCTCCAGCAGTACACAGATGTAGTAAGGACAGTAATAACCCTTGTACTGTCTCAAATTATTAGGCTTTCAAAATTCTTTCTTCCTGAGTCCTTTTGCTTTATTGAAGTCTTTCTTTGGCTATAAATACATATTCATACACACACATGCACACACACACACACACACACACACACACACACACACACACACAAACACAAACACTGAGCCAAACAGTCCTCATTGCTCAGTGTGCCTATTGAGATGTTAACCTCCCGCTCCAAAGCCCTCATAAACACACAGTAATGTTTCACAGGATGGCCAGATACTATTTGACACTGAGTGAACTGCCATACCTCAGTTTGATGTAAACTTTGGCAGAAATTCAGCTATATCTTGGTGAATTTGACAGTGCAAATGAAAAAGGAAAAAAAAATCAAAATATAAACATAAAATGCATATAATTTTTAAAAAGTAATTATACTCAGGGATAGAATTTGCCAAGGATAATGAGTACACTTACTTTAGTAAATCTATTTTTCCTTGGGAATTAGACAATTGTGGCAGCAGTGGTAACTGACAGCAGGTTTTCAGGTCTTGCATGAGTGGGACACATCTTTGAAGTTGTTTTGTCAAAGCTTATTTACAACTCTTCCTTATCTAATGAAGCCTGAATGTCGCCACAAATGTAGAAATGAACATGATGCTAATTCTAATAATTAATCTGTTCCATTTTATTATTTAATTCACAGAAATATTTCTATATTAATAATTTTTTTTTTAGATTTGCTTACCTGGATTTTCCTTCTTTTCTATCTTCTTTTATTTTTTACTACAAAACATAGTATAATATTTTATAAACAAAATAGTAGTTCAGACGGCCTTAATTATTCATTTTTAGAGTGTGACTCTTTTCAAACACCTTTGAAATAACATTTAATGGTTAAGGTCAAGTGAGTTCTGGGATTATTACCAGTGGGCTATTACCTGTGATAGCCCTATTCACCATATTTTTCATTTTCAGATGCAGTCATTTGGCTTTGAACTGCCTTTCAAAAGACCCACATAAAATAATTGAGAAGGTCCCAGGTCACAAATCAGCCAACAATTGACAAATATGGTCTTATAATCTAGGAAGGCTTATACACGGACAACAGCCATTTGCAAATGATCTTGGAATGAGATACATTTTCAGATATGTATTGCTTTAAATGAATCTTGAGTTGCTCTAATGTAAGATGATCAGAAAATTTAACTGGCAACGTGTGCTTTTATAAGATATTAGATCTTTACTCAGGATGATATCTTCCAGATTCATCCATTTCCCTAAGAATTTCATAAATTCATTGTATTTAATAGCTGAGTAGTACTCCATTGTATAAATGTATCACATTTTCTGTATCCATTCCTCTGTTGAGGGACATCTGGGTTGTTTCCAGTTTCTGGCTATTATAAATAAGGCTGCTATGAACATAGTGAAGCTTGTGTCCTTATTACATGTTGGATCATCTTTTGGGTATATGCCCAGGAGTGGTATTGCTGAGTCGTCTGGTAGTACTATGTCCAATTTTCTGAGGAACCTCCTGATTGATTTCCAGAGTGGTTGTACCAGTTTGCAATCCCACCAATAGTGAAGGAGTGTTCCTCTTTCTCCACAACCTCTCCAGCATCTGCTATCACCTGAGTTTTTGATGTTAGCCATTCTGACTGGTGTGAGGTGGAATCTCAGGGTTGTTTTGATTTGCATTTCCCTGATGACTAAGGATGCTGAACATTTCTTTAGGTGCTTCTTGGTTATTCAATATTCCTCAGTTGAGAATTCTTTTTTTTTAATCTTTTAATTTTTTAAATTTTTATGATTTAATTTTAAGAATTCTTACATTTTCTCTTGGGGGGGTATTTTTTTTCCAATACAGGGTTCTCTATGTATCTCTGGCTGTCCTGGAACTCACTTTGTAGACCAGGTTGGTCTTGAACTCACAGAGATCTGCTTCTCTCTGTCCCACCCCCCACCCACCCCCAAGTGCTGGTATTAAAGTCATGTGTCCTACCGCCCAACTTATATATTCTTTTTTTTTCTTTTGGTGTGTGCCACCACTGCCCAGCATATATTCTTTTTTTTTAATGTTATAGGACCTAATTCTTTTTCTTATTTTTAATTACATATTTTCTTTATTTACATGTAAATTTTTCCTTTCCCAGGTTCCCCTCCAAAAAATAAACAAACAAACAAAAACAACAAGAACAAACCCCTTTTGCCTCCCCCCTCCCCATACCTGCCACCCCACCCTCTCCCACTTATTGGCCCTGGGAGAATTCTTTGTTTAACTCTGTAACTGATTTTTTTTAATAGGGTTATTTGGTTCTCTGAAGTCTAACATCTTGAGTTATTTTTATATATTGGATAGTAGCCCTCTATCAGATGTAAGATTGGTAAAGATCTTTTCTCAATCTGTGTTTGCCGTTTTGTACTATTGGCAGTGTCCTTTGCTTAACAGAAGCTTTGCAATTTTATGACATCCCATTTGTCAATTCTTGAACTTAGAGCATAAGCTACTGGTTTTCTGGAGAATACCATTCCGAGTAAGGTAACCCAATCACAAAAGAACACACATGGTATGCACTCACTGCCAGGTGAATATTAGCCCAGGAGCTCAGAATACCCAAGATACAATCCACAAACCACATGAAACTCAAGAAGAAGGAAGACCAAAGTATGGATACTTCAATCCTTCTTAGAAAGGGGAACAAAATACCCATGGAAGGAGTTACAGTGATAAAGTGTGGAGCAGAGACTGAAGGAAGGACAATCCAGAGACAGTTCCACCTGGGAATCCTTCCCATATTCAGTCACCAAATCCAGATACTGTTGTGGATACCAGCAAGTACTGGCTGACAGGAGCCTGATATAGCTGTCTTCTGAGAAGCTCTGCCAGTGCCTGACTAATATAGAAGTAGAGGCTCACAGCCATCAATTGGACTGAGCACAGGGTCCCCAAGAAGGAACTAGAGAAAGGACCAAGGAGCTGAAGGGGTCTGCAGCCTTATAGGAGGAACAACAATATGAACTAACCAGTAACCCCTAGAGCTCCCAGGGATTAAATCACCAACCCAAGAGTACACATGGTGGGACTCATGGCTCCAGCTGCATATGTAGCAGAGGATGGCCTAGTTGTTCATCAATGGGAAGAGAGACCCTTGGTCCTGTGAAGGCTCTATGCCCCAGTGTATGGGAATGCCAGGGCCAGGAAGCAGGAGTGAGTGGGTTGGTGAGTATGGGGAGGGGAGAGGGGATTTGGGTTTTCTGAGGGGAATCAGGAAAGCAGAGAACATTTGAAATGTAAATAAAGAAAATATCTAATAAAAAAGATATTATATCTTTAATAATTTATTAGTGCAAATGCATACATATAGTCATGATAAACAAAACAAGCAACTACATATGTGATGAATATAGACTCCCTTCTTATTACTGTTTTACTTTCTATAGTAGAGTTACTGGTAATGTGTTCAACCCAAAAAAAATTAATTTTTTTGTACATGCCCACATAAAGAATTTTTAAGTTTCAAATTTCATAGTGTCCTGGATAGCATGAATAAATCTCAAGCTGTCCCCCTTGTCCCCTCAGGATGGGATTCTCTCTCTGTCCAATGTATCCATACTCTAGACAGGATCTGTCTGTCAGTCACCACCATTCATCGTTGTCCTCTCTGATTGCTGACCAGCTGTTTCAGAGCTGCTGTGTGTATGACCACTCTGTGCTTGATATCACTCAGTAGTGAGTCCAAGACCCAAGAGTTGTATGAGGTTAATCATTTGGATATGTTAAAAAAAAAGAAAAAAAGAAAAAGAGCTGCGGAGTGCTTATTTTCGGTATCATCCCAGAACACTACAGAAAGAAGACAGAAAGACATGGTTCCCATTCACAGCTCAGTTAGTATTGTACTTTATTATTGCCATTTTATTTTAAATTAGTGTTAACTTATACAGAGCTAAATATACTTTGATAATCTTTAATATGAAAATCCTAAATTCAAAAATGTTTTAGATAATTTGAACACCCACGTGATGTCAGAGGTGGAAGCTTCCAGACCTGGCCTTGTGTGTCTGCTTGTTGTAAATAGTCAAGCATACGAAATATATATGTATATCTAACTTTCAGGGTTTGTCTATAAAGTACTGATAAAATGCAAGTGAATTTCATTCCTAGTTTACAACACTAAGGTAGCCCATTATGTATGTTATCATTTCAGAAACTGAAAAACTGCAAATATCCTCTCCCTCAAACATACTTCACCTTGAACATTACTTCAGCATATACGGGCTTAAGTACCTTACCTGGTCTCAGGCACTTACTGGGTGTCTTAGGATGTATACCTGTCTCATGAAATGAATGTTATACTTTAATTTAGTAATTTAGGGTTGGGGCTGATGAGCAATTCAGACTCTGGCTTTGTACTTCATACACTCTGCATGCTAATATTCCGAAGTCAATTTTATCTAATTGTGGTGTCAGGAAGTGTGCCTAGGTGTCTGCGCACACTTAGCCTTTTATACTTATACATCTATTTTCCTGGAAGCCGTTTTCTCTGTTTTGAGAACTGAGGTTTGAGGCAGTACTTTTTAGACAATAGTTTTCAGTGTATAATAGAATTTCTATGACCTTTCTGAATTGACATGACTAGTTCTTAATTTGAAATAAACTCCAGCATTATGTCTTTCTGCACTATGTTCTTTGACTTTTCCAAAGAGAACTACAGATGTGACAATAGTACAAAGTAAACAAAAGCATGAAAGGTTGCAACTAGGTAAAGCACTTAAGGGGAAAATGCACTATGTAACTTATTTTGGACTGACATGACTTGAATAAAACCAATTATTTGGGGGAAGTTATTTGATATATTGTTTCTCCTGTCTTGCCTCAGTTTCGCAAATAGAGATAGAACACCTACTGTTACATATTTGTCAAGAACATACCTATGACAAAATCATGAATCAGTATCAATAAAGTCATACATTTGTTCTAAAAATTGATAGTTTAAAACATAGTGTTGGGATGAGTTTCAAAGTTGGCCAAAAAAAAGTTCTGTATAATTAGGTTTTCCTTAAAGAACTTCAACTAATATATATATGTGTTTATATAATATATAAATATAACATATATTTAATATATAAATATAATGTATTTATATATTTATATAGTTTATATAAATATATATTATATTTATGTAAGAATATAATATATATTTATATAATATATTATATAAAATATATATGCTTAAAGAAAATGAGAATTTCTAGATCAACTAGGATATATGTGGCATTCCGAACAGCAATTTGGTAAATTTTTGTTCATAATTTAGATACATAGTTTATATTTTTAAAGAAGAGATATGAGCCTGATACTATATAGTTCTGTATTATAATACTTGATTTTGTCTCAATCAAACGAGAGTTAGTTTTACTCTTCTACAACCAATTCATCATTACATGACTACTTTGATTCTGGAAACAAATTAGAAAGCAATTGAAATTTTGTAGTATCGATAGGACTATACATTAATTGGTTTTAAAATAACAGAGAACATAAAGAAGTCAGAAAAAATATGAATTTTGTATTTTTACAGTGTGTGTTATAAGGAGTGGGAGATACTACCAAACATATCCGAATTTTGTCTTGATGCACACTCCTCTCTAGATCAGGAGGTGAGCACGGCCTAATTTTAGCAGAATTTGATGACATTTTCACTCATCTTAGTGTTGAAACAACATGTTCTGTCCTATAATGAAAATTGTTTTCATAATGCAGTCTTACCATATTCATAAATTCTCTTTAATGCTCAGAATGGGTAGAAATGTATAGTTTACATCAATGTTCCAACTGTAAATGAATTTTATTCTTATATAGTTTTTTATCATTATGATCAGAAAATAGGTATTAATTACAAGGAAGGAAATGAAAATAGGAGGAAAATATGTATTAATTCAAACACACATATTTTCATTGGAAATATATTTATATTCATTAAAAATACTAAGTAAAACACTAAAGTATATATACTGTCTTTACAGATGGGGACTTGAGACTTGAGTTAAAATTGCTTTGTCAGCTAGTGAACAAAATAGTGTCTTTCAAAAATCAATTCTAGATAAAATGATGAAAACTAGAATACCATTCATGACTTTTCAGTGAAAATAACTTAGACAATGTAGCTGTAATTTTAAAATTACAGAGCTACAGTATTGTTTTATGATATTAACACATGGGCTACATAAACTAAGATTTTGAAGTACATGCTGTTATTTGTAAAATAATCCATTTATATTGTCATATACAGAACACTGCCAATTTTGGTATCTTGAACTGATATTCTTTTAATACATTATGAAACAGGCATCATCTTCATTTGTCATTAATGGAAAAGCTGGGAATGTTCTTTTAGCATGTACTGAATGTTACATAGGTGAAACTAATTTCCCTGCCATTAGCTTAGTATACAGTTCCAAAAAGAACATGTTTTATGAGTAAGTAGAATAAATTATTTAAAAGTTCAAAATAGTTATTTTCTGGAAGCATAAAAATATTTGCAAAAAATAAAATCCTTATACCAAATAGACAGACATGAAAATATACATATGAACAAAATTATAGACTGAAGTGGTTTTATTTATATATTTATACATATGTATTTATGTATACATTTATATATTGAATATATGTATATATTTATGTATATACATATATTATATTACAACAAATAATTGAAAAATGATTTGAAAAAGAGTAAGGTGTGACTTATGTGAGCCTTTTGAAGGAGAAAAAGATGTAATTATATTACAGTCTCAAAACAAGTAATCAAAATAAGTATAATTAGATAACAAAAAAGATCTCTACCTTGCTAACTGGGTAGGTTTGCAATTGGTAATGAGGCAAGAAAATTGTTAAACTGATTGCTGATATATATATATATATATATATATATATATATTATATATGCACATATATATCTGCATGTAGATATATATACATACATACATGTATATATAGAAACACATGTATATATATATGTGTATGTATATGTATTATATTATATTATATATATATATGTTTGCTCTGCAAGGTTTTTTCTTTTTGTTAAGAAAAAACTAATTTTGCCAATAACTTACAGTATTCACAAGCATTGGCCATGATTACATGATCTTTCCCAAACAAATTCTTCCATGTACTACAAATTGAAACAGTTTACAATGTCAGTATAAAGAAAAATAAAAATGTAAAAAGTCAATATTGTATAACTTGATTAAAAAGAATTTTCCCGAGGCTGGAGAAATGGCTCAGAAGTTAACAGCTCTGCACTGGCTGCTCTTCAAGGAAATCTGGGTTCAGTTCCCAATACCCACATGTTAGCTTAAAGTAACTCCTGTTACAGGGGATCTCATACTCTCACATAGACATTCATGTAGTCAACTCATCAATGTACATAAAATAAAAATAAATGTTTTAAAAAATAAATTTTCATTAGTAATTTTAGTCTTCTTTATTTTTATTTATTTCTTTATTTTACTCCCACAGAATACATCCCTTCTCTGAACTAACCCCAGCTCTTCCCATCTCCCTTCTTCCTCAGATTCAGTATTAATAGTAAATATTGCCTAGGTAAGGATGTGCTCCTTCTTGTTTTCAGAATTTGTGTGAGTGTGAATGTGTGTGTGCATGTGTGTATGTACACACACATGAGAGAGAGAGAGAGAGAGAGAGAGAGAGAGAGAGAGAGAGAGAGAGA
>JADRCD010077044.1:0-11052 GCA_019843815.1 Montemys delectorum | reverse complement strand
AGAGAGAGAGAGAGAGAGAGAGAGAGAGAGAGAGAGAGAGAGAGAGAATTCTTTGTTGTTCACTAAGAAAAGAACAAAATAGGGCATAGAGAAATTTATGTACGATTTATATATTTTACAGCATATTCTCAAATATTAACATATGTAATACTGACACAATGACACTATTGCCATTCATAAATTTGGAGGCAAGTGGTGATTGTGCCTTTCTAGTAAACTCAACATATTGTGAGGAATTCCTGCTGACATGGTGTCAACAGAGCTGAAGCTAAGAACACAATCATGTACTGCATTCTCTAAGAGTATATCAGGACTGATATAAATCAGGTACCCCATTCCTAGCATATTAAAACTTCAAAAATGAAATGATCCAATTTACCCCTTTTCAAAATTCATTTGTAAATCAAAATATCTACCCTTCGTAACGAAAGGTGAAAGAGTATCTCTAACAACTGTTCATGCTGTCTTTTCAATCTATTGTCCGCAAATATTCTTAATTTTTCTCCTCTGTTTCAGAAAGAACTTTTTCTTCTTTACATGACTCCATCCCCATGTTTCCTTTCTTTCAGATTTGTTTGTTTTTGCATATAACTTAGAAACTCAGTTGTAACCTTAAATTATCATACCGGACACGATATTCATACTGGTATAGCCTGGAGTTTGTTTGCTAGAAAAGAGAAAGGTCTTAATATCTCCCTCTCTTCTGAAAGTGCTTACCCATCTCAATGCTAAGACCACTATGAACTCTGGCAATGGGCTCTGTGTTCATAGGAAGTAGCTCTAAAGACTCCCTCAAAGGGCTCCAGATAATGTGCACATAGGGTAACTGCCTTAGCCTTTCCACAGGGCCTTGATTGCAAACATGAATGCATCAATCATAAAGAAATAAAACTGCTATAAGAAGGCAGGTGAAGTCGAATTGTCTGTAGTATGAATCTTTGAATAGTATAAAATTTAAATCTCCTTGAGAACAAGGTCTGTTTCAAGACTAAAGTACCCTGGCACATTGTGTGCACAGACAGTGACCATCTCTTAGTGGCTAAGACTAGACTTGAAACTATATCTGAAGATGGACTTCCAACATTCTGTTCAATGAAATTTCACTAAAGAACCTTAAATCTTAATTTGTGAGCATAAATTTCATGTAAGAAATGCTGTTGAATTAAGAAATCATTGGCCCAGGAAGCTAGAACGAGTTGAAGGGGTTTGCAACCAATAGGAAGCACAACAACTAACCAGAGTCCTCCCCCCATACCTAAACATATTAAACCAGCAAATTAAACCAGCATATTAAACCTAAACAGCAAACCAGTAGCTAATATTAAACTAAACGGAGACAAACTTGAAGCAATCCCTCTAAAATCGGGGACTAGACAAGGCTTCCCACTGTCTCCCTACCTATTCAATATAATATTCTAAGTCCTAGCCACAGCAATTAGGCAACAAAAGGAAGTGAAAGGGATACAAATTGCAAAGGAAGAAGTGAAAAATCACGATTTGCAGATGATATGATAGTATACTTAAGTGACATGAAAAATTCCAACAGAGAACGCCTAAACCTGATAAACAGCTTCAACACAGAGGCTGGATATAAAATTAACTCAAACAAATCCATAGTCTTTCTCTATTCAAAGGATAAACAGGCTGTGAAAGAAATTAGGGAAATGACACCCTTCACAATAGCCACAAATAATATAAAACACCTGGATGTGACTCTAACCAAGCAACTGAAAGATCTGTAGGATAAGAATGTTCAGTCCCTTGAGAAAGAAATCAAAGAAGATCTCTCAGAAGTTAGAAAAATCTCCCATGTTCATGGATTGGCAGGATTAATATAGTAAAAATGGTCATCTTGCCAAAAGACATGTACAGACTCAATGCAATCTCCATTAAAATTCCAACTCAATTCTTCATAGAGTTAGAAAGATCAATTTGCAAATTCATTTGGAATAACAAAAAAACCCAGGATAGAGAAAACTATTTGCAACAATATAAGAAATACTGGGGGAATCATCATCCTTGACCTCAAACTGTACTACAGAGCAATTATGATAAAACTGCATAGTACAGTGACAGGCAGGAAGATCAATGGAATAGAATTGAAAACCCAGAAATGAACCCACACACCTATGGCCACTTGATCTTTGACAAAAGAGCTAAAACCATCCAATGGAAAACCACAACATTTTCAACAAATGGTTCTGGTTCAACTGGAGGTCAGCATGTAGGAGAATGCAAATCGATGTATTCTTATCTCCCTATCAAAGCTCAAGTCCAAGTGGATCAAGAACTTCCACATAAAACCAGATACACTGAAACTCATAGAGGAGAAAATAGGAAAAAGCCTCAAGCACACGGCACAGGGGAAATTTTCCTGAATCAATGGTTTATGCTCTGATATCAACAATAGACAAATAGAACCTCATAAAATTGTAAAGCTTCTGTAAAGCAAAGGATACTGTCAATAGGACAAAAAGGCAACCAGCAGATTGGGAAAAGATCTTTACCAATCCTATATCTGATAGAGGGCTAATATCCAATATATACTAAGAACTCAAGAAGTTAGACTCCAGAGAATCATATAGCCCTATTAACAATGGGGTAAAGAGCTAAATAAAGAATTCTTCAATGAGGAATATTGAGTGGCCAAGAAGCACCTAAAAAATGTTCAACATCTTTAGTCATCAGGGAAATGTAAATCAAAACAAGCCTGAGATTCTACCTCACACCAGTCAGAATGGCAAAGATCAAAAACTCAGATGATTGAAGCTGTTGGCAAAAAAGTGGAGAAAGAGGAACACTCCTCCATTGTTGATGGGATTGCAAACTGGTACAATCACTCTGGAAATCAGTCTGCTGGTTCCTCAGAAAACTGTACATATGATTACCAGCTATACCACTCCTGGGCATACCCAAAAAATGCTCTAACATATTTCAAGGACACTTGCTCCACTATGTTCTTAGCATCCTAATTCCAGAAGCTGGAAAGAACCCAGATGTCCTCCACCAGAGGAATAGATACAGAAAATGTGATATATTTACATAATAGAGTACTACTCAGCTATTAAAATTCATGATTTCATAAAATTCTTAAGCAAATGGATGGCACTAGTACATATCATCCTGAGTGAGATAACCCAGTCACAAAAGAATACATATGGTATATGTACTCACTGATAAGTGGATATTAGCCCCAAAGCTCAGAATACCCAATATATGTTGTTCAAAAGAGTGGAGGGGGAGGCTGGCTGGCCTGCTGAGGTTCTCTCTCTCCCTGGGTGGCAGGGGGCCTGGTGCTGAGGCCCAGGTCCCTCTCTCCTCTCGGGGCTGACCTGTTTGCTGCACGACACCTTAATTAAAAAGGAGGCAATGTATGAATGAGTTATTTTATTGTAGGAAGGGGAAATATGCTGGTTGAGTAGAGAGAAGGAAAGGAGAGGAAGGAGAGAGAGAGAGAGAAAAGAGAAGAGGGAGAAGAGAACAAAGAGCAAAGAGGAGAGAGAGAGAGAGCAAGAGGTCAAGAGTTAGTAAGAGCGAGAGGGATAAGAGAACAAGAAAACAAGAGAGCAAGAGAACAAGAGAGTGAAGAGGGGTAAACCACCCCTTTTATTGTATGGGGCATGGCATGCCTGGCTTGTGGTCAGATGACTGTGTGTAAGGTCCAGCTAGAATGCTGGGAGTTTGAGGCAGTGTCTGCCTGATAGAGCACACATCTCCTGCAGGGGCAGCTGTGAGGGGTCTGGGCTGAAATCTGAGCCATTGTCTCAGGAGCAATTCACTGAACGCCTACTGTCCCTCCTGAGCAGATGTTCAGTGGGTCTCCAGGGTTCCAAGGTGGCTCTGCTCTGCTGGACTCTGGCTGTCAGAACTGCTCACTGCCCCACAAATATACAATTCAGAGACCTCATGAAGCTCAAGAAGGAAGGCCAAAGTTTTGATGCTTCAGTCCTTCTTAGAAGGGAGAACACAATACTCATGGGCGGAAATATGGAGACATAGTTGGAAGCAGAGACTGAAGGAAAGGTCATCCAGAGACTTTCCTCCTGGGGATCTATCCCATATACAGTTACCAAACCCAGACACTACTGTAGATGCCAAGAAGTACATTCTCACAGGAGCCTGATAGAACTATCTCCTGAGAGCTTCTGTAAGAGCCTGACAAACACAGAGGTGGATGCTTACAGCCAACCATTGAACTGAACTTGGGGTCCTTAATGGAAGAATGAGAGAAAGGATTGAAGGAGCTGAAAGGGTTTGTAGCCCCTAGGAAGAACAACAGTATCAACCAGCCAGACCCCCCTGTGCTCCCAGGGACTAAACCACCAACTAAAAAGTACACCTGGAAGGTCCCATGGCTCCAGTCACATTTGTAGCAGTTATTATTGTGCACTGATTGGATGAAAGGCCCTGGTCCTATGAAGGCTTGATGCCCCAGTGTTAAGGGAATATGAGAGAATGGAGGCAGGAGTGGACAGGTTGGTGGGGGAACACCCTCATAGAAGCAGAAGGAGGGGTGATGGGATGGGAGTTTTCTGGAGGAAAGGAAGAAAGGGGATAATATTTGAAATGTAAATAAAAAGTATCCAATACAAAAAGCAGATCCAGAAAAAAGCTCCCAACTCAGTGAATCCCCCAGAAGGAAACTCCACACTGTCTTAAAAACCCTTCCAAGTGAATGCCTCTCTTTTCTACTTCCTGTGTGTCTCTCTATGATTGTGTTCAATCTTGTTTACAATAAAAAGAAAGATCACAGATTAAAGTTGTGTTTTAGGACTGAGTCACACCACAACTAGAGACAAATTTTTCTAGTACACAATCTCAAGTGGTTCACAGAGTGATAAAATGTCCTGCAACAAAGCAACATACTACAGAATCAGAAAACAACTTTACTAACTACACACCTAAGAGAGAGCTAATAAGTAAGATATATAAAAAACTAAAAAAGGAAGACCAAAAAAAGAAAAAACCCAAATAGCCCAATTTAAAAAATGGCATAAATATTTAAACAGATATTTCACAAAAGGAAACTCAAATATCTGAGAAGCATTTAAATAAATATTCAGTATCCTTAGCCATCAGGGAAATGAAAATCAAAACTACTTAGAAATTTTATAGAACATGGGTGAGAATGGCCAATATCAATTAAACAAATTATAGCTCATTCTGGTGAGAATATGGAGCAAGAGGAACACTCATCCATTGCAGACTGTTTTGTGAACCAATGCAGCCAATATGGAAACCATTGTGACAATTTCTCAGCAACATTGGAATTGATATACCTCTAAACCCAGCTATACCATCCTTGGGTATATACCAAGAGAATATATTATCCAATTATAGATATGCTTGTTCAACCACATTCACTGTTGCTCATTAAGAATAGTCAGAAATTGGAAATAATCTAGATGTTTATCAGTGGACAATTAAATAAAGAAAATGTAGTACATTTACATAATGGAATATTAATTACAGATTCACAGGTAAATGTATGGGACTAAAAACAAACATTCAACAAACAAACAAAAAAACCATCCAGAGTGAGCCCAAAAATGACTAATGGGGTATATATTCACTTACATGTGGATGTTAAGTCAATAGTAAATGAGTTACTACCCACTGATTACAGAGGTTAGGTAGGGTGTATGTGACAAGAATCCAGGGATGGAACTCTCAAGGAGGGAGAATTAATAGATAATTATGGTTGGATGACTGTGGAGACAAGAATGAGAGAATCAAACTGGGATGGGGAAAGAAGAAAGAAGTAAGGTAGGAGTTAATTGTAAGGACATCTAATACTGAGGGTCATTTGAGAGTTAGTATGGAAATCTAATACAGTAGAATCTTCCAATAATATATACATATTTGAAGGGTAACTAAATAAAATCACCAAATAATGAGGGAGACAGAGACCCAGCTGAATGTTTCTTATAATCAAATGAAGCTTTCAGTACTGGGATTGGGTTGCACCAAATTGAGTTCTTGGCAAAAGGGGTCCCATAAGAACCCCCAAACATTCCAGACTATTTTCAGGGGTACTGGTGTTTCTGCACACCCTGGCAGCAAGTCTCTGCTGTGAGAATGACACCTACACAACTCATTGAGTATGCAAATGTTGGGCTGGTATCTATGTAGAACCTTCCTTTCTATAGACTAGTGTCCATGCTACTGGAAGGTTCCTGTGCACTACCAATGGAGAAAAGTAAATGCCAACACAACCACAAACCCTTCTATCTAAAGTGGTGATCTGCCTGCAAAATATGGTGGTGTGATAGTGGCAAAAAGCTTTTGAGAGTAACTATGCAATATCTGATTTGAGTTGAGGCCCACTTTATGAGATGAAATCTATACCCTATGATGTTTGGATAGCCAAGACTCTGAGGCTAAATAAACAATGGACCCAGAAGAAAACTGAATATTACAGTTCTGCGAAAGGGATATAACAATGAAATGATCTATATCATTCTGCAATATCATTCTGCTATCCTCATAAATCTATGCTTTGCTCAAATGTCATCGCACAATCTTTGAAAGTCCTTTACTCAAGTTGTTATCTAAGGTGTATATACTTTCTTTACAGATGGGAACTTTTTCTTCTCTTAGAACTCGGGGAAATCTGCAAAAGAGGAACCTGAAAGAGAATAATAGCCAAAGGTAATGATGGACACCAAGGAATCAAGGCCTCCTAGTCACATCAGGGCTAGGAGGTGCAAGTATGAACTTACAGAACCTGGTGAAGCATGGACAGGGGCTGCGCAAGTCTGCCCCAGATGAGGTGCGAGAGTTAAATGGAGAGGTGGACACTTGCTCCTTTCCTTAACCCAGAAGCTATCTCCAGTTGATAAGCACTTGCAAGTGAAAATTAATTGTCTTCAAGAAAGCCTCACTGTGGAAACAAATTATTCATATGTGTAGAACTCATGCCAAGAAGAAGATGTCAAAACAAAACAACCTCAAAGACAACTTTTCGTGGTTCTTTGTCTCATAATGTTTAGTCAGGGCATTTTTTTCCCTTAGGAGTCCTTGGGGTATATAAAAAAACTTACAGTTTTGTGGTTTTATAGAATTACTGAGAGTGTGAACATGCATGTCTCCAAATCTATAAGCATTTCTTGTGCCATTTAGTTAGTTAGTTTTTGTTTGTTCACTTGTCTTTTTTTTTTTTATCATATTCTGATTTTTGTTTTGTTTTATACTATTGCTGTTTCTTAGGTGTGAGTTTGTTTTCTAAGGGGAAACTGAATGTATGAGAACATCAATTTTTAATACAAGAAATAACATTTACATTTATTTTATAATATTGATCATGGCTTGCATATGAAATATCCCCTCTAAAGGCTCACAAATTGCAAGCATGGTCCTCAGCTGGAAACGTTAGTGTCTGAGACTTGGTGGAGAAATAATTTAGTGGACATGTGACATAAAAGATGGTTTATTATCTTTTACAACTCTGTATCACACTAGATTCTTCTTGTCTGCCAGAAGATGAGTGTGTCTGTGTCTATACAATCTCACATTTATGTTGTTCTTTCTCCTTGTGTACTCAGAATCATCAGAACCAAGTGGAATTAAAGCTCTGAAAATGTGACCATATGAATTTCTTGTTTTTCATGTATTGATATTGAGAAGGTTTGACAAACAAAATCATGATATGAGATGCTCTAACACTAAAGGTTACCCCAGGATGACCTAGAAGAAAAATAAAACAAACAAAATAAACAAAACAAACAAACAATCTACCACAAAATGCTTAAAACCCATCACTGATACAGGCTAAGAGCTGAACCCAGCATTGAGGACACAATTCTCAGTCATGGGAAGCACATGCATATGATTATAGAAATATCATTACTTTTAGAAAATTAGATAAAAGAACAGAATAATTCTAAGATTGCCGCAAAAACCCACATGACACTATGTTTATGTCTATGTTGGCTCTTAAATATACCAACTATAAAGAAACAGCAAGGAAAATACATTTAAAAGCATTTTAGCTTTCAGGAAATAAAAAAGTTGTAAAGTAATAAAATTGGTCCATAGATCTAACTTACTAAATTCTGTTGTAGACAATGTATGAATTCAACATTACAGTGATTGATAACCAATATGTGCTACAGATCATATTGTTTTGCAAAGATTGGGTGGACTCTGGACAGACAATAAAGGAGGTATTGTGGATCAAGTGATTAAATATAAGTTCACATACAAAAGTAGAGATTAAGACTTCTAAATGTTAGACCATAGCATGTATTTGGGCATCACAGTGATTGTTTCTTGATGTTAATTTTGAACATTTGTTTTTAGATTTAAAAAAAAAAGTACTCTAAAGAGATGAGGCCATGGAATGACCTTAATGTGATGTGCAGTGTGGGAGGTTCCAATGAATGAAGAGGACCATGAATTACTATCACTGCAAACTGATGATGTGAAGTAGATCTACAAAGAAGAGGCACTGGTGATCAGCATGTCAACCACCAGTGGGGATTGGCATAGCAAGCTATGGAAGGTAAAGCAAAGAAAAAAAATTTGAACTTATTTCTGAAGGTAGAAATTTATATAGCAGGAAAAATAATGGTGTGGTTGGTTTTAGTAACAGTGAAGTCAGGAAGGATGAGCAGGTTAAGAAAGATTTTGAACTTCAAACTTGAGCTAACAGCATTCTAAATGAAAATGTTCCATTCTCAAAGACAGGAAGAAGAGTAATTAAGCCTGTAGAAATACGAAAATGTAGTATTATCTTCCAGATAGGAAAGAGTTTGAAAAAAAACAGAGACCGTGCAATGTGTCAAATTTATATCATATAAAGCTATGTTTTCAGCCTCAGGCTTGGAATTCTATTTTAAAGGTGCAAATGGCCAAATTCTCACCCTTTGGGAATGTTCAATTTCTATTCAAAGATAAGAACTCCCTGTGTAAGCGGCTGCATCTCACTGCTTACTGGTGTGAGGCAAAGCTGTAACATAAGGTTAACAAAAGAGTCTTCTGGTAGGTGTTTTTTGCCTGTGCTGTGAAATATAAGCTCATAACCTGCATATTATAACATCAGGAAGGATTTTGCTTCCAGCTTTTCTCTTCTCCCATGGGCTATGGATATGTGTGTATGAACCAATTTGCACCACTTCACAACACTTTCATTCATCTGAAATTACAATACTGTCCTTATGCGATTTTTATGCACCCAGAGGAATTAAGCTCATCATTGCTATTGTGACAGCGAAGCACTCTTAAGAAGTTTCTGTGTTGGAAGTTTTCCCAAATGATTCATTTAAATTCTCGAACCCACCTCCAAGTATGTAATTTCCCATTTCCTTTTAGAAGAAACTTAACAGGTTTTGTAAATGGTGTTTTTAAAATATTTATTTTAAGATGAGTTTTGTAAGACTAAATAGAAAGCAGACCATCCTGTGTTTTGGCTAAGAGAATTTCCATGTTCATAGATTATTGACTTGAGGCAGGGGTAGGGAATTGCATGAGTGACCTCATTGAAGATGTGTTAAATGCTTGTAATTTTCTGATTAGTATTAGCAAACTGTCGGTTTGACCACATCTATTTTTCAACTTGAAAACAGAGATCATCCAAATATTTCAGGATGCTTCATTTGTGTTGTTTTAATTATCACATGTAAAACGATTAGGGTAATTTGATGTTAATCAAATGTTTAAAAAATAAAGTTTGAAAATTTGAAGATCTTTCGTTAAAATGATTTTAAGCTTCCAATATAAAAATATTGAGTTTAAGAGATATTGTATGTTTGTTCAGGACAAAATAAATAAAATAAATAATAACTTGGATTAAATAATAAACTTCAAAATTTGGTTGTCATCTTTGTTACTGTGTGCTAAATTTCTGTTTTCAGATTTTTTTATGAAAAATGGGTTACATATTAATATTCTGAGATTTTAAATAGAGTGAAATATGTACATCCCAATAATATTACTGTTAATATATTATTATATATTTTAAATTAATTTAAATTAACATGAGAAAAAACACTTTATTTTTTTTTGTAGTAAGTTGTACGCCTGAGTTATAGCCTCTCTGATTTTGTGTTTGTTGCAGGATATGCCATGCATGGAAAAGCTTTATATTCACAAGGCTACACTCTGATTTTAAAACTTGAAAAATACACTAATCAAATCAATATACTTTTTATTGACATACAGATAAATTAGTAAATAAATGCAAGAGACAGAAAATACAGAATAAGATTCACATATCGTTAAACACTTGATCTTGACAAAGCTGAGAAGATTTCTGGCCATAGCATCTTGATCATATAAGGAAGATATAACTCCGTAACAAACAGGATGAAAAGCCAGTTTTCCTAAGTTATTTTACCTCATCAAACACATAATAGTTTGCTCTTTACAATCAATTGTTTGAGCTTTCTTGGTGTCTATACAAAACAGGCGTGTGCTTTATATCTCCGATGACTGAATGAAAACTCTGCATTGAAATCTTGTATAAGGAGATAAAAAGAAAATGAAGAAGAGAGAGCATTTCTTTCAAGGGAGTAGACAATGAAGGCAATATCTGCCCTTCCGCTAGCTACAATCATTTTTCTGTACACATGGGATCTAACAGGCTAACCAAAGAAAACTCTCCCTCAGGAGATTGGAGACCAGATGCTTCCAGACTGGCACCACCACAGGCATCACAGATAAACACTGGGAATTATGTATAGAAATAGCTCTGCACACATGCTATTCACAATGCTGTAGAGGGACTATAAGGAGAAAAAATGGGTGAAAATATGCTAGATAATATACAAAAACTTGGCTGAGTGAATCTTGATTTGAGTATTATTTTGAAATAATGTCTTACTTGTAATGACTTGACTTGGAAAATAAGTCTGTGACCATTAGAAACCTCAGGTGCCAGAGACTGCAGTATAGGCCATCTAAAGAAGCTGGAAATTAAACTCAAGAAGGACCAGGCAGGATCAAGGAGTACACAGTGTATAGAAGTTGGAGATTATAACATAATCACATCAATTCTTCCTTTTTTCCTTGCAAACCCTGCATATATATATATATATATATATATATATATAT